>PVHY01011843.1:0-46578 GCA_004024945.1 Uropsilus gracilis
TAAAAACATATGTTTTTACATGCCTGACATCAAAGCACAACTAATCCTCTAACATAGTCCATTGGGACCCTCCCCACTATGCTTCCACACATTCTCTCCCTCTGATAGTCTCATTTCTCCAGTTAGATTTCAAGAATTTGTCTTTGTCTCTTACTTGAATTTTTATATATTCCACACATGAATGAAATCATTCAGTGTTTGTCTTTTTCCCTCCCACTCACTTCTCCCAGCATAATCCCCTTCAGTTCTATCTATAGTAGTCGCAGATGGCAAGATTTTATCTCTCTTCATAACTGAGCAGTATTCCATTGTGTATACATACCACATCCTCTTTACTCAATCATCTGTTGCTGGGCACCAAGTTATTTCTACGGCTTGGTTATTGTAAACAGAGCTGTAATAAAACATAGGAGTGCACATAATCTCTTTGACCAGTATATTTGCATTCTTCAGACAGACATTTAGGGATTTCTGAATCATATGGTAGGTCTATATTTAATGTTATGAAGACTCTCCATATTCTTTTCCCTATGGGCTTGACTAGCTATATTCTTATCAATAGTGCATGAGGGTTCTTCCACTCCACATTCTCACCAATATTTGCTGTTCCTGGTCCCTTTGATATTGGTTCATCTCACAGGTTTGAGGTACTTATAGATATTCTTGTCTTATTTACAACCATGGAAATTGGAGACAAGCAGCCAAACTTAAAGAAAAAAGTCAGAATGCATGAAGTCTGTCTCTGAATGAGTGGAAAATTTTGATAACCACAAATGAAAGCTCTAGATTTATTGTGGTACTAATTTTCTCTATTAACTTAACTTAGTCATGGGATTCTCAGGCATTTATTTTGTCAAACATTATTCTGGATGAAGGTGTTTTGGGATGATAGTAACATTTAAATTGTTGGACTGAATAAAACAGATTATTTTCCCTACTGTGTTATGCTTACATTCAGTTGAAGATGTGAATATAATTAAAAGATTGAGTGAGAAAGAAATTGATCATCCTAACTACACACACAGAGCAAGAGGGAGGGAAGGAGGGAGAGAGAGAAATAGGGAGGGAAAGAAGAGAAGAGGGAGGGAAGGAAGGAGGGAGAGAAAGAGAGGATTGACTGTGATCCTATGATCCCTTTGGTCTATTTCTCTGAAGAACCCTGACTAATATACCCACCAATGTTGACAATGAGCAGATCAGATCCATCTTTCCCCTGCATCTTGATATTCTGGCAGTGTCTGCAACCGAGTGGAGACTTGAGAATGCAGTGTCACACGACTGAGTGACTATAGAGTTAACGGAACCCTGAAGCCAAACACCAAGCTTCCAAGGAATACAATGCCAGTGATGATGGCACTAAAAACACCAACCTTGGCAGAATTTTGGCTGCAGCTTGTCCTTCTTGAGTCTAACCTTTCTGGAAATTCTGCTTCAGTTTGCTACAATTGGTTTCTGTTTCCCAGAAGGCTATGAGAACTCATTAGATAATATAAACAGAGAAATGACAAGATTAATGTATGGGTTTGAGCCTCTGGTTATAGCATGTTTGTCTCTTATTATGAGAAAAACTTCTGACTCAACACATACGCGTGCGCGCACACACACATACACACACAGTGGGATGCTTCTCAAGAAATAGAAATTGGGTTTGTATTTTCATCTGTGCTATTTTAGATCTGGGCCAGGTCTCTACTATTAGAAGTAGGTGTGTCCTAAGGTGTGATTTAAGTGACAATTTGAAATGATGTCAACTTCAAAGATGTCCATCTGTTTCACCAAGTGATGATAGACCCTCTTTCATATTTGGAAATTCCCACCAATAGTCTTCATGTGGGAGTGATGGACTAGGTGAGTTTGGGTCTGCCTGTCCTCCATAGCAGAGCATAGTTACTAAAGGGTTAGATGGATTAAGGCTTCCATTTCAGCTCTATTATGTTTGGTTATATAACTTCAGGCATATTAATTACATTTGGAGAATCGATTTTCCTCTCAATAAAATGGGCAAAGCAGTAGTTCTTAATTCACGGAAATGTTATGAGGTTATTTGGTAATGTGTTTGTAAAGAACATCTCACAGTGCTTGGTACATGGAGAATGCTTTAGCAATTATTAAGTTTTGTATAGTTACATTGGAAATCCGAAGGGCAGAAAGGACAGAGATGTTTGTTTTCAAGATTAGACAAAATGCTATATATTCTAAGTCCAGATTGGTCCATTTTAGGAAACTTATGACACTCTGATATTTATAGGTTCAGTCTCATTTTATTAAATGTATTAGCATATACCCATATCTTATGTTAAATATTTTTGCTGTAGAATGTTGAAGAGATTTTTTAATGACTGATTTAGACTGGTCAAATATACAGATGCTTCTTTTATTTCTTATAAATGTATTTATATCTAGTTTTTTATTTAAAAAGTTCATTTATTCATTTTTATTTTTAGTATTTTTGGTGAAATAATAGTATATAACTTTTAGGTGTGCATCATTATAGTCAGTGTCTATATGTACCACATTAAATTCATCTAAGTACTAACCAGGCCCGACCCTGCTTAGCTTCCGAGATCAGACGAGATCGGGCGCGTGTACCACATTAAATTCAGCACTAAATGTCCAGTTTTATATTTTACCATAGAATTGATCATTTTCCCTTGATTTACCCAACACTTAACCCTTCTGGTAACCACTAACTGATGTTATAGTGCAAAAGTTTATTTATTTTTCTCTATATTCACAAAGGAGTAAAATTACAAGGTGTTTTACTTTGACTAGTTTCACTAAGAATAATATCCTCTAAGTCCACCTTTGTTGTTGCAAATGGCAGGATTTCATCTTTATAACTTATTACTATTCCATTATGTAAATATATTATATCACTTTATCCAATTATTTGTTGATGGTAATCGGCTTAGGTTATTTCTAGCTCTCAGTGACTGTAAACAGTGCTGCAATAAATATGGGAATGTGTATATCTGTTTGAATTAGTGTTTTTTATATTTTGGGGATACATAATTCAGAAGTGGGAAACTTGATCATATGGAATTTATAATTTTACTGTTTTAGGACTCTCCATATTGTTCTCCATAATAGCTGTGCCAACTTACATTTCTATTTTTGATTGAATTCATTTTCAACATTATAAAAAGTAATACTGTGAACTTAAGATTGCATCACACAACGAGAAATGTTCATTTTAAGTTGTGCAGTGTCAAGGTCCCAAGTTTGACCCACTTGGTCAAAATGGTGACTTTAGATTTCTCATGATAAAGTTACATTTTCCCTTTTACCATTATTAAGTAATGAGGAGGGAAGTAACTTGGTACTGTGAAAGTATACTATTTCTTGTCCTTTTGTCTAATGACTTTAGCATTTGTTGATGATCCTTACCTTAGTTAGTTACTACACTGGGGAAAACATAATGGTGATCTTCCATTATTATTACCCCAATATTTGCTAGCCAGTGCCATTCCCTTTTTTCCTACCTTGTATTCTTTCTTTTCCCATTTAACTTGTCTATATAATTTTTCCTTTCATGGGTAAAGTCAGCAGATTTCTCACTCATACATGATAGCTTTGATTTGAACTATTTTTTCTTAAAGTTTGATTATTAAAATAAAGTTGGTTTACATCATTGTATCTTTGGGGATGATAGGTTTAAAAATCTACAAATGTATCTTTTCATACCATGCCTACTATTAGTATTCAACTAGTCCTCTACCATATTCTATTTGGCACCCTCTCTCCTCCTGTCCCACCCTGACACCTTTTCTTTTAGTTGCCTCAGTTTTACAGTTGGATGTTAAGAGTTTATTATTGGCATGGTTTTTGGCAGACCCTTAGCTATGTTTCTCTATATCCCATATATTAGTGAGACCATCTGGTATTTGTGTTTCTCCTTCTGACTTACTTCACTTAACATTATCCTTTTCAGTTCCACCCATGCTGTTGCAAAAGGCAAGAGTTCATCCTTTTGAAGCTGTGACCCCAACATGGGCAGTGTTATTTGTTCATAAAATTTAGTCATTGCTGCCATTAGCTGTTTCTGAAAAACACAGAGGTTGAGAATGGCCTAGGTCTGCTGGGTGTGCTTCCTTCTTTTAATTTGTTATAAATCTTGAGCAACCCTGGTGAGTATGTGAAACTAGCACCACCTTCCCCCCTCACTTGTTTCGAGGCCCAAGTGAGGTAGAGAAAGTGAACCACCTGGAGGATGTGTGAGGGGGAAATTGGAGCCTCTGGTTTTCAGGATGGGAGGGGAAGCAAGAAAAAAGATATGAAAAGAAAGGAGCAGAGACTGAGACAGATTTTTGGGAAGAAGAGACACAAGAAGCATGGGTAAAGAAGAGCCCTGGTGGCCAGGCTGGCCAGAAACCCTCAGGAAGAGTGAGCTGGTTCTTGGAGATAGCCAGGGATTTGCATAGCTGATTTTGCATCAGCATTTGTTAAAAAAATATTTGAAGAGATTTGGAGAAACTGAGCAGCTCGGAACACTGAGAGAGAAGCAAAGAGAAGAGAGAAAAAGAAAGACCGAATTTTGCAAAATGCCTGACTCAGGTTTGGACAGGTAAAAATGGCACCATTGTGGATATGTGTCTTTGGAAACTTTGGGATGAAAAATAGTGACTGGGATAAGATAACTGGGCACCTGTGGCATTAAGGGCTTTTTGTCTTTCTGTTTTCCTGGTTAATTTTCCTTGTTAAAAAAAAACCTGTTGTCAAATTGCATTTGACTGCCAACTGCTGTGTGCAAGTGGTAAGAATCCAAAAGAATCTGGGCAGCAGAAGCTGCATTTTGAAAGTGCCGCTTTTTTCTTCGCCTTGTTAGTTGGAAGCTTCTGTCCCATTTTGCACCTAATTTCACTTTTATATAGTTGACTACTATTTCCAGTGTATGTATTGAATGAAGTGAGGATGAATATGAAATATTGTGTGTTAAATAGAATTAACTTGGTAGCAGAGAAAATTTTGGAAATGGAAAATGCAAATGTACAAATCACCCAGGAAAGTAGAGAGAGAAATAATATTTAGGAAAACTGAGGAAACCATGAAAAATATCAGGCTTAATTAGAAGAGGGAACATAGGGATAATGGGCGTTATGGAAAATAAAGAGAGAGAGAATAGAGGACAGAGACTCAAAGAAATAATAACAGAGAATCCTGCAAATCCAAGGAAAGAAACAAAGGTGCATATCTAGGAAGCAGAAAGATATTCAGATTTCTAAATGCAAAATACCTTTAAAAAGACACTTCATTGTTAAACTATAAAAGGACAATGATAAAAAAAAGGTTAAAAGTTTCTAATTATAAAAAGGATGTAATATACTGATATACCTCAGTCAGACTCTCTTTGAATTTTTATGCTCAAACCTAAAATGATGTGGACTGACATGTTCATAATCCTAAAATCTAAAACTGTTAACCAAGAAATTGTCATTCAAATATGATGGTAAATTAGTTTCCTATGCAGAAGTTGTAGAACTTACTACCACCAAAACTCTCCTACAAAAAAATGATAAAAAGAGTTCTATAAAAAAAGAAAAACTCAAGCAAGGCAATTTCACCTTCCCCCTATGAGAATAGCCCATATAAAAAAATGCTGGTAAAGTTGCAGAGGAAAATGCAAAACTCATCCACTCTTGGTGAAAATTTTTTGTAGCTGCTATGGAAAATAGTATGGAGATTTCTTAAATTATTGAAGTAGAAATACAATATGTTCCAGTGATAGTACTGCTAAGTATTTAATCAAATATGAAAACTCTTAGATGATTTTTGCACTTATATGTTCATACCAGCATTATTCACAATAACCTATAATAGCTAATGAAATGTGTAAAAAATTGTGGTTTTTAACTTACAGTGGGATGTTATACAACCTTAAAAAGGAATAAATCTGATACATGCTATAAGATGCAAATGAGTTAAGTCATTCATAAACAGTGTAGGATTCCATTTATATGATATCTTGATAGTACTCAAATTTCAGTGTCCCGAAGGAAGGAGAAATGGGGAAATATCATTTAATGGATTCATTTCAGATTCGGAATATAAAATTCTGGAAGTTGCTGATAATGATAGTTGCACATTATTGTACATATTGCCAATTTTTAGTGCACTAAAAATGATTGAAATGATAAATATTATGTACATTTTGACATAGTAAAATTTGGAGAACTATTATCTATATGAATAAATTGTATTTGAATAAGCTGATATACAATATATTTGAAATGTATTTTATGTGAACATTATCTCCTAAACGGTTGGCATTAGTTCTCTCTCCAGCAATTTAAAATCTTATTTTTCTAATAAACACTATTTCCATACAGATAGGCATCTGCTTACAACCTGTGGGTTTTAATTGGTTAATTATTTAAATTATTCACTATATTGGTTAATTATCATAACTTTGTAATATTCCTGATGATTGATATAGCAAGAACATAAGATATATTGTTTTGAAAATAGCTTTAATTTATTATTTTGCGGTATCTGCTTCCTATTCACTTTTAAATCATCCCATTAATTTTTATTTATAAGTATATTGTTGGTCTTGTATTGATTTTATATATAAATCTGTCTGGGAAGATATAATTGGTAACCAAGATACTTTGATTAGTAATATTTCTCTTAATTCTTTAAGTAGAGAACGATCAATTTTTAGAATTGAAAATATTTTATAGCTTTGTAATAATTTATATCTATAGTCCATTACATTTTCTATACTCTCTACATTAACAATAACTGATCAGTTGTAGCAACTGAAAAACTGCTTACACATATGCCAATACTAATAAGTGATGCTTACTATATATTATATATTAATTTCATTAATTTGGTCTATTTTAAAAATGGTTTTTATAAAATTTTGGTTCTCTAAGAAATCAAACAATGCTAATTCAAATAAGTGGTACATTTGTCTATTTAAAAAGTATGGATAATGAATTTTCTTGGTAGAATTTTAAAAAAAGGAAGATAATTTTAAATGAAAATAGAATTCATGAAAGAAACAAAAGTACCACTTCATTGGTGCCACATATATATTTCATTGTTTTTTTAAATATTACTTTGGAATCTTCCATATGTTGTTTCTTGCTAATTTCCATAGTTATGGAACTTTATTGAACCCTCAGTGCCTTCTGAGGTAAAATTAATAGTCCTGGAGAGGCATTGGAAAAGTCTTCCTCTTATATTTTTTAGCAAGTCTATAAGTTTACAGAAGACTTCTGTTTTAATGAAAGTTTTTGATCAACTATAAATCACACAACCTCAACTAACTCATTAGTTTGTTGTGGCAAATTAAATCCTCTAGCTTCAATAAAGGGGACATAGGCCAAATTGGTTACTTGGTGTTTTTTGACAATCTGCAAGATTGCTTCTCTTTCTCACCTCCCTGCTATAGTGCACTCCCTTCTCTTATATACTGCACCTTTTTTTTTCTTTTTCTTTGAAATTGTTCCTTTACAATGTGTGGTCCCTCACCCTGGGTTGCTCCTCCCACACTATCCCAAGCTTCTTGAGGGTAGGTATACTGTCTTACTCATTTCTTTGTATTCCTGGTATCTAACACATATAGAAAAGTGAGCAAAATAAATTTGCTGAGCAAGTAAAACCAAGTATACCTGCTCAGGTATAATATAGTAGCAAGATTTATTTCCTTTTCAAAGGTAGAATGACAGATCTGATCTATCTTTCTTTATAAGAAGATTCCTGGCATAAATGGTACATCTCTTATGCCTCTCCTCATAAGCTAATTTGACATTTGTATGAAAGGTAAAATCCATTTGTGTGGCTTTGAGAGAGGAGAAATTGTCACTCCTGATTGATAATAGTGTGTGAGTTCAGCATCTAGCAACTTGTGGCATTTCCCATCTGTTCTTGCACTCCATTTCTGCTCTTAACATTAAAATATTCTGAATATAAATATTTTTAAAGAGTTTATTTTTATTGACATACCCAATTGATATAAGACAAAAGTAAAGAGTACAGTGACCAAAAACACACACATAACATAGACATTCTCTTCTCTCTCCAGCACCACCTCATGTTACACTAAGATATTCCTGGCAGTGTTTCTTGCTGATGATTTTAGCCACAGTCTGAGTAATGTCTGCTTGGCGGTGCCTTGTAAACTGATCTCTCTTTATTAGATGAAGTCTTGAGTGGTGGGTTCTGTGTCTTCTTAGTTTAATACTCATTCTGTGGGCTCTCTTCTCACAGCAGACTGGAGGGGAAGGAGCTGTAAAGGAGGTTGTGCAGGGGGAAGAGTTCTGCTGAGCCTAAAGAAATTTTAGCATAAAAACTTTTCATTGTAACTAATACAATTATTTAAAATTACTATGGGAATTAAGTGCTTCCTCTACCATACTACTTTTATTAACATGAAAGTGAGTCCTTTATAACACAGATGAGAAAATATAATCTATATGGCACTTGGGAATGTTATCCATAACATGAGAGTCTTAATATCTACTGGAATACTGTAATTTTAATGGTGATTTTTGTTTTATAAATATAAAAACTATTACAATTTTATGTTATAAAAGTAAAAATTTAGAAAAATAATTTCCCAAGAAAAGTGTACTCGTTGACTCAAAAATGGTAAACAAAATCTTGCATTAAATATGAAGCTTTGAATAAAGTCCAAAAAATCATGAGAACTATAAAGGCTTGAAAGACTGTCAAAATAAAGCACTCCTTATTCCTAGTAATGGTTTGTTAACTTTAATATGTGGGAACTGTTAATTTGAAATAGCCTAAGATAAGAACAGATGAATGACTCCATCAACAGAAAGCAGTTGGTGAGAATTAAATCCAGGGGTTATTCTATTATATACGTAAATATCCTGGCTTACTCACTTAAAATATCAAAACCCATCTTGAAATTATTAAAAATATATAATAAAATAACAAGTGTCAAAAGTTCTTCAAGGTGAAAAGAACTACAAATATCTGTGAAGCAAGAGCACACACTCTAAATCCCACTGTCTTGTTACTGAGTATTTTATTACAAAACAGGACACTTGTGTCATTTACATCATATTAATGGTACTGAAAGTTGGGAAATAATAGCTCTAAGTAAGGAAATATTCTAATATACAATTTGGATGTTAAGTGTTTTGTATCAAATTTGTTTAAAAATGTATATTTTTATATGTAAACAATAGTGAATAGTAATAAGTGTAGGCATAATGGAGGGTCCTGGGTGGACAGGGAAAAGGAATGGAGAGAGACAACCTTACATTGTATATCTGCTTGTGATTTTCTGAGTTCTATTTTCTGTTAAAAACAAGTTATAAAAAATCTTCCAAGCAGTTGAGTTCAGTTTCTCTCATTTAAAAAATTTAATTAAAACATACCAGATCAACTGAAAAGCTAACCTTGAAAAAGCATTTGCATTCTTTCCTCAGCCCTCTTCTCAAATGTTTGATTAGTAGCTGAATCTGGAAAGCAGTATGATGTAAGAGTCCTTAATTTCCATCAATGTCTCTGGAAATATTCCATTGGTAAATAAGATCCCAAGGTTATTTTACTCTGTTCCAGAGACACAATTGCTATCAAAAGCACATAATACGATAAAAGAGTTATTGCTGTATTACAAATGAGAAAACTGAGGCTCAGCAGATGAAATAATTTGCCCAAGGTTACAGAGCTAGAGCACTACAGAAAGTAAACCATGGCAATATATCTGCCCTGGAGTAATTTAAACTAGTGAAAGTTTCTACTCATTTCTAGAACAATCTGTCATTGGCAGGATTTATACTTCTGTCATAATAAGGCACAACTTTAAACACAAATATCTTTTATAAAAGTTTGCCATGGTCACTTTATTCATATTGCCACCAGTGTGCTTTCAGCAGTTCATAATTTATAGCAACTTTTTAGTATATTTGAAATGCTCTAAAGGCATTTCATTAAGAATGACTTCTTTGTAAAATCATTTGTCAGTTATTACGGACTTTCTTTTAATGATGGTTGAGTAATTCATTAGATTTGTCCATCAAATTACAACAAACTTTGAGAGTAAAAGCAACACTTCTCAGTTTGGGAGCTGAGAAGTGGACGTGGTATGATGGGCTCCTTTGTCAAGTTTTCCTGAGGCTAAAATCAAAATGTCAACCACTCAGCATTCTCATCTGGAGTTCAGCATCCTCTCCCAGGATCTCAAGCTGTGGCAGTATTTATTGTCCTACTGTAGTAGGACTAAGTTTTCCATTTTCTTGCTGGCTGTGTTCTTTCTCAGCACCTAGATTCCACCTGATTGCCTTGTCACATGGCCTTGGTCCTCAAGTACCATAGTGGAGAACCTCCTGGAAGTCAAATTCTCATGGATGAAAACCCCAACTCCAGAATGAGCCCAATCCCTTTTAAAGGCTCAGCTGATTAGTTTACCCAGGTAATCCTATCTTAATTACACCTGCAAAATCTCTTCACAGTAGTGCCTTTATTTGCATGTGGTTAACTGGAAGAAAGTCCCACAAGTGGGAACCTGGATCTCTATCTTCAAATCCTGCCTAACACAAGTCATGAGTAGGATGGATAAAGTGTAAATATCAAGAATGTTTCTACTATTAAGCCTACATTAATTACCCCCTGCTGCTACTTTCCTGCCGAGACCCACAGCCAGGTCTCTGTTTCTAGTTTATTAAATTTTTCCACCTAGGGTCTCATTTAAATGATAATAACATCTTGCTTTCATTTTACTTCATTTGAGCCTTAAAGATCCAAGTGCAAGAGAAATTAAGATCTGTATTTCCACTTTATTGTTTGTAAAACTGAGGCTCAGGGAGATGAAATTATTTCCTAAATTAATATAGTGTCTCTCTCACCATATTCCAGGTTTAAGGATTTTTTTGTGTATAATTTTATTTTTACAACATAAGCAAATACCATGTCTTATTTTTATTTTTCAAATTTCTAGGAAGAATTCAATTTTTCAAGCCTATAGAGAGATACGAATGAAAATGATAAAAGGCAGTGGTCTTCCTTTTGCATGTAACCGGAAAAAAGACTCCATATATTGGAACATATGGTGAAAAACATTTATGTACATTTTTCAGTAAGAACATGTTTTCTTTAAAAGCGTAACTTATAGTTCAATAAATGCCAACTAATTTTGAGGGTTGTTTACAGCAAAATTTGCTAAATTTTCACATTTCATGTTCCACAGACATAAACATTTTTATGTTATGTATGGTAGTTAACATGAATGTGGGCATGTCTCAGAATTTGAAACATGTGTCCTGACCAAAATGTGACTACAAAACATGGTTTAGGTGACAATGTTGAAGCCATCTAGCAGGATATGGAATTAACTGAAAATGTCCCAAGTTTCTGTTATTCACAGAGAATGCTGCAATCTCTATAGAACCAACTGGCATTCACCTGCTCAAAATATTAAACTCAGCTGAGGTCCATGATGGCTCTTGTCTCCTAAAGTAGGTCGATAATTTCAAAATGTGACTCAGAGAACAGAATCCTATGGAATCAATGGAGGTAGAAAGATGAACTGGACTCTTGGTAACTCCAAATCTGAATTTAGCAAATGAGGAAAGTGAGTCTCAAAGAAGTTTAGGTTCTTGTCTGGGAACACAGTTTTGGATGTGACAGAACTGAGACATTGTTTAACTCCTTTGCTCCCAAGTTCAGTACTCTTAGTTCATCAGTTGCATTCCTTATTGGAAAATTTATTGCATGGAGTTTTCCACAAATATTGTCATCTTGCAAGCAAGTTTGGATTAAGTTTTTGTAAATAAAAAATAGTTGAATTCCCCCATTCCCACCTATTCCAAAGGTTAGGATTCTTGTTTGTGTTTTCTGTTTTCATTTTCCTAAACCTTTCTTCTGTGCTCCTCTGTTGCCACTTCTTGTCTATATATACACGACTGTTTTCTCCCCTTTGGTGCCTGGTAACATGTGAAAATCAGCGTTGCTCCAGAAGTGGAGTGATGAAAGCCACCTACCCTGTAAATAGTGAATGTGCAAGTGAACCTAAATCAATAAAATACTCTTTGGGAAAGGGTATTCTATTATCAACATTGCTTAGAACTCCTGGTATATAATAGTAATAAAAAGCTATCAAAATTTTAGTGAATTTTATTATTGTTTTAAAAAGTTTGCATAGATACTGCTCTTGCACTGACTCCTGTGACACTAACCAACCTGTAACTGTACAGCCTGAGAATTTTTAGAAAAGGTACCTAATAATGGAAGAGGTAGAAATAAAGAGCACCATGGTAATATTTGAAGGTACATGCAGCTTTTAAAAAAAAGTTGGATATGAATGCATATTACATGTATCCTAAGGAAAAAAACTTTAGAAAAGAGAGTAGAAAGACTTCCAGGTTTCCTTGTCACTTAGATTCTTAGAAAAGTAAATAGTTTAATATCTTTTAGTCCTGGAGACTAGGACAGCCTGAGTCAGTTTTGTCTGTGGGCCAGTTACCTAATTTAACTATATATCAATTTCTTCATATACAAAATTAGAATTGATAATAATTCTTACCCTATAGAGTCATTGGGGGAATTAGTCTTATTAAATGCTTAGCCCAAATGCTTAGCACATATTAAATGTTCAATAAATATTTACAATCACTTTGATCATTAGTCAGTGAAAAAAGTTAACTTTCAATATTTAAATGTTTAATTCTGATACAGAATTCTGCATAATTTATTTCAAATATGGAACATGGTAATAGGTATTTAAGGACACAACCTTACTTAATTGTGATTACAATTTTTCTTAGCATATTTCTCTGAGGGCACTAGATGGCGACCTTCCCCTTTAAGATAATTAAAAAAAAAAATCAAAACCTAAGCATTCATTAATTTTGCTTTTGACAGTTGAAACAGTGGTATAGATCTAAAAGCAAACCACAAATGGTAAAGTCTCATCTTTGAACACTGGGTGGTCAGAATTATATAATATCTGGATTTTCAAATTTTATGCTAGGACCAGCTTGGTAGGGAAAGCATCCTGAGTGGGCAGAGGGACTCTTGGGTTTTAACTTCTGCTTTTGGGTGACTTTGGACTTTATCTTTCAAGATCTCATTTTTCTCCTTATGAGGTGGTTAGGTTAGAGCATTCAAAGTTGCTTTTAGTTCAAAATTGCAATGAGTTTTAATAATTCAGTGTTTATTCTTCCACCAGGCTGTCTTTTCTCAAGGGTTCCTGTGCTCTAAATTAAATATTTCTTAAGTCAATGGATAAGATTTAATGTTACCAGATGTCAACATTACTTATGTTAACAGTGATTTATTGAAAAATAAGACTACTTTTGGAAGCTAGGGATGAATTTAGGAGCTTGAGGAGTATGTGTGATGTGTGAAATGTTCTCTTTTTAAAATAAATGGTAGAAATACGCCTGAATAATATCTGCACTTAAGATAGTATAAAATATAAAAAATGTGTATTAAAAAAAGATAAAGATCCCAGAACAGATGACTGGATGAAAAAGATGTGGTACATGTACACAATGGAGTATTACTCATCAATTAAAAATGACAAATTTTTTTGATGAATTTATGGAAACCTGGATGTACCTAGAAGAAATCATTCTAGCAGAAACGAGTCAGATAGAAAGGGACAGAAACCAAATGGTTTCACTAATATATGGTCAACCAAATGAAACTGCACAAGGGGAGAATGGGGACCAGCTGGAGCGGGTGGGAAGGGGAGGCGGTGGGTGACCCCCAGAGAATGAAATGATGTGAAATATATATAAATAAAAAAATTATTAAAAAAAAGATAAAGATGAAAAAACCTAGGAGTCATTTAAAGTCTATTAATATCTGTTCCATAAATAAAGTTGAACCTATGCCTAGATTTTTGGATGTGACAAAAATGTATTATTTTTAAACATCAATTGTTTTGAGTGTTTCTAAAAGGATTATAGTAGATCACATTGTTTATAGACAGAACGGAATAGTAACTATCAACAAGACTGAGAATCCTTCCTCAAATACAGAGAGAAGGTGAAACCGGTTTTCAGCATCTGGCTTGTTTAAGAAATTCAGATGTTTAGTTTTTAATTCAAAAATAATCAAATAAGTAGAACAGTCAATAATAAATTTCCAGAGTAGAATATAATTTTGAGTATATTTGTTTTTCCTTTACGTAGGTCATTTCAAAGAAGGTAGACAGTTTTTTTTTCCCTAACTAGTCACTGATTATTATATGTTTTTTAGGGGGAATTACTACTTCAGAGAATTGTTTTACATCTCAGTTTTATGTATTTTTTTCTAAAAAAAATTTCCTGAAGAAACGCTCCTACCCAGATAAACTCTTAAAAGAGCATTATGTTATGAAAAATGCTCCCCTGCCATATGTATAGAAAAATAAAGTTTAGAAATTAGCAAATAATCAGGCTTAAAGGTGTAGGAAACTCTCTAGCCTATAGGTGAGTCAATGGATGTAAAGGTAAGTGGGAAATTCTGATGATGACAGAGGCAATTTCTCCCTAAATGGGAACCCGTAGGGGAAACCAGCAGTTTAGCATTGGCGGCAGCCACTTCACCACGATGTTAGACGAGGTTAGGATACAGTTTAGACACCCAATAGAGATATTTTAATCATAGCAGATGAAACGAAATGCAAACTATAAAATGCTACAATCAACATATGGTTTTCCTTTTTTCGGTAAACATTTGGCTGATTACCACGTACCTGTTCATCCAACTTCCCCACCAACAACGTTATGTTCCTATTTCCTGTAAAATTTGATGTTTAATAAACCTGCAACTACCATTGGTCTGTCATTTGTATCACTCGGGGTCACAATCACGGGACTTCAGAGTAGGAAACACACACATACACATCAAAGTGAGCAGAAGAGAAGAAAAAGATGAAAGTGAAAAATGAACTTATGTAGGTTATTGTGTATAGGCCGTTTAATAATTGTAAAAAGCCACACACACACACACACACACGCACACACACACACACACACTCTCTCTCCCCAAAGTCTTTAGGCTCCAGTTACAAGCGCTGCGTCATCTGCCAGATCACATGGTAATTGTTGCTATTTCAAGGATCAAGTGGCATAATGCTCCCCCCTCCCCACTCCACCCCACCCCTTTCCTTTGGTACCATATATCGTGGAAGAGTGATGATAGTGTGATGGGGTGAGACCAGGCTCTCAGACCCAGCCCTCCCAGCTAGACCAGGCTCTCGGCGGGGTGGCGCGCGCGCGTTTGTTCTCACGGCGTGATTGGGAAAGGGGGACGGGGGAGGGGGTCTCAGGGGAGGAAGGGCAGCTCTAATTGGTTTCTCAATGAAAGATAATCACCTATTCCCGAGAGAGGCTGGGGATTAGCACTCGGCCTCTCTTCTTCGCTTTTAGACCTCACATCCTCCCCTCGGTGCTTTCAGCCCATTCAGCAGAAGTGGGCTGGGGAGAGCGGCTCCTCGCGCCGCAGCAGGGCAGCGCTCCGCCGCTCTCTAGTACTTAGCGCCCATTCACTCGCTGGGTCCGCGCTCTCCTCGCCCGGCTGTCGTCCCGGCCGCTGCCGCCGCCCGAGGAAAAGTTTCGCAGAGGGGGTCAGGGAAAAAATGAGCGAGCTGGAGGAAGACTTCGCCAAGATTCTCATGCTCAAGGAGGAGAGAATCAAAGAGCTGGAGAAGCGGCTGTCAGAGAAGGAGGAGGAAATCCAGGAGCTGAAGAGGAAGCTCCACAAATGCCAGTCCGTGCTGCCCGTGCCCTCGACCCACATCGGCCCCCGGACCACCCGGGCGCAGGGCATCTCCGCCGAGCCGCAGACTTACAGGTCCTTCCACGACCTCCGACAGGCGTTCCGGAAGTTCACCAAATCCGAAAGGTGGGAGCGGGGCGCGGCGGGCTGGAGCCGAGGCCACCGCCCCGGGCGGTGGGCCCTGGTGCTGGTGGCCGCGGGCCCTGGGGCTCGGGGGCTCCGTGCCGTAGGCGAAACTGGTCCGCGCGGGGCGCCCCGGGCTCGCCCCGGCGCGCGGAGTCGGGGTGGCCCTCGAGGCCCGGGGATGGGAAGTGTTTATTTTTATTTCTGCCCATCACGTGCTGTGCTGGTCTCCGCCGGGCTGGGAAAGGCGAGCTCCTCCGGGAGACGCGCCCCTGTGGCCTGGGGGTGGGGAGAGGACCGTGGAAAGTTTTCTCGCGCCCGCTGACTTCGCCGCTCCGCACCCAGCTGAGGTCCCGCTGTCTTTGCTGCGCGCCCGCTGCGGGGGTGCGCCCGCTGGGACCGAGCCCTGCACCTCTCCGGGCCGAGAGAACTTTTTTGAGGCGACCCCCGGACCCAGGCCTCGGGGCATGCTCAGTGGGGCCGTCGGAGCCTCCCGGGGAGGGGCTATGGAGGCTGGACTGGGTTGGGTTCAGCGGAGGCGCTGAACTTGCTCGGAGTTGGAGCGGTGCGGGGAGGCGGGGCGGACGCTGCTCGGCTGCGGGATCCGGCCCTGGGATGTGGTCGGGGGAGGTTTATTCCCAGGGTGACATTCCAGGCGTTTGTATAGGGGCAAGGGATTGCAAAGTGATCCACTTTGTGGATGTTTCTTTGCCCTGTTTACATCCCTTACGGTTGTGCCACATCTTGGACTGCCCTGGGCTTGCGGGCGGCTCAGTGACCTTGTACTTGGAGCGGGATTAGGTCAGTCCCGTCCCTGGGTGTCTGTCTTCTTTTCGACTGTCTCCTTGGAAAAGTTGGGATGGAGAGAGAAGGGGCCTGTTTCTCCCGGCTCCCCCAGGCTTCTTCCTTTTTTGCCCTTCCCTCCTCCCCCCCCCCCCCCCCCCCCCCCCCCCCCCCCCCCCCCCCAATCCCCAGTCCCCGGCACTTTAAGAACCAAATCTTGCCAGGTCAGAGTTTTGTGACACTGTTTACTAAGAGGTGTGCAGAGGGGGCCGGGCGAGTTTGGCCACAAGTAGGAAGCTTTTGCACTTCACTCGCTTCACCGGAGAAGCCTGATCGATTGGCTGCAGCATTAAAGCGCCTCTGGACATTAGGGACAGGAAGTACAGACTCCAGAGCCCATTACTGGCTTTTAGTCTCTGGAAGTGTACGGCTGAAAGTGCATTTCTCAGGATATTGAATATTCCATTAGGCATGCCTTGATGTCCGCCTATCTCTTACCCCTTACCTCTTCTTAGATCATTTGGTGTCTGAGTTTGGGGTCCTCGGGGGACCCCTAAATTAGTCCCTCCCCCTTAGTGCTGACTTTGAGAAGAGCACTATTAAAGAGAATGTCCTCTTGTCCAACCCCCCCCACCCAGGCCAGTCCTATGACTCTTTAGAGTTCTCCACTCCTCATGGCACCCCTTCCTTGTCTGCTTTTTTTTGGGGGGGTGAGGGGGTTATTTATTATCGTGTGTGTGTGTGTGTGTGTAGTGGGTGTGGGAACCAAAGGAGATGGGTGAGTTGATGGACTAGGACTAGGAGCTAGTAGAAAGTTGGAGGCGGGGCATGAATCCCAAGAAAGAATTTACCTTAGGAAATGCGGTCTGTTCTGAACAACACAAGTCTCAGGGGAAGCTTTCCTATTTCCAGAGTGACACTGCATTATAAAAGGATTCTGCCTACATGGTGCCTTTTGGCCAAGCCTGCCTTTAAAATCCCTATCGAATGGAAACAATGGCATTCTTCCTTCTCTCAGGCCAAGATTGCAAACAGAACTAATATTTGGCCTTGCCCTTGGTTGAGAAGCTACTGCTCCATCTGGCCTCAGCCTCAGTCGGGCTGCGCATTCCGCGGCCGCTGCCCTGCCCCGCGCTCAGCAGCTGGAATCAATCTGCCTACCTCCTTAAGAAGCCACTTCATCAGCGGTCACCAGGCAGCTGCTCGCCTCCAAGGGCTATGGGGCAGGGGCTTTATCGCATTTTTGAAATTTCAGATCTCCGTGTCTGGGCTGTGCCCCTCCAAGAGCAACCGGCACTGCTTCCTAGCAGAGATTTTACCAGGATCTGGAGAGGACAGGAGGAAACCCTCCCCCTTGCAGCCCTCTAGCACCCGGGGCCAGCTCTGAAAGAAGCTGTCCCCCTACCCTATTTTTTTTTCCTCCGGACAGATTTCTCTTGCACCAGAGGAGTTTTAATATGTACTGGCAGGAAATGTCTGATCTTTCATGTGTACATAGCCTCCTTTTTTATATCCTCCGTTTCTCCCCACATTTTCCAGTGAAGGGTAGGAACATTCATCTCAAGAGTGGATCATGGGCTGGAGAGGTCAGGGGCATATTTGGGTCTGCAGTTAAGTAGCTGGAATGCTTTCATACTTCCTCTATGCTCCGATTTACTTTATATTTGAGGGTAAACTTTTTCCCACTCAGCACTTAGTATTTTGTACTTTCAAGTGGAAGCATGGTGTGTATTTTCAGCAAGCTGACTCATTAGTTTAAAGAATTTTGACAGGTATAATATATGGGGTTAGTAACCATTCAAATTAGGTACTCGTGCTCGCATTAAAAGAGACAGTATTGACTCAGTTGTCTTAGAAGAGACACCTTACTTTATCCAAGAAAGCAAGTAATTTCAAGAAGATATTTCTGGGATATGACACTTATCAGCAAACAAGATACTCTCAAAATAGGAATATATTTCAGATGTTTGGGTTTGGGAAGTAGATGATCTATCACCTCATATTTTTTGTTAAAAGTGCTGCCACCTTTATGGCCTTACTGGTTCTCTTATGGGTGAGAGAGATTGCATTTTTGCAAAGTTTATGTTTTTTTTGCAGTTGTTATAGGATTTGGGTAATGACTCTGTGCTACAGGTTCATTCAGACTTAACCAGGACCTTCACTTTTTATACTAGCTTGAGAGGAAATATACTTGAAACTATAGAAATGCTCTTTGGTCAGCAGAATGATAAAAGAGCTTTTGTCTAGACACACTATTTTAGAAAATGATTGCAATATATAAAATGTTTATATTACAAAAATTTATTGCAGTGGAAGGCGATGGGAGAATCCACCAACCATTGTAATTGACTCAGTCCAATTAGCTGGATTTCCATGGGTCCACAGAGGGTATAAGGCACAATTTCCATGAAGAATGATCTAAGTATCTAAGGAATGCTCAGATGAAAATTATACCAGGGAAAGGGAAGATCTGTGCTCTCAGCATAAGTATCAAGTTTACACTATGATGATCATGTTTAAAAAGAAAACATCAGACTTATTGCAGTACTCACTTTCAGACCTTTTGAAATGCCCAGTAGAGATCAAGTGATTATCATTGAAAACCTGTAGGCTGTTTTGGAGGATGATGATATTTTAAATTTATATATAACTTTCTGGCAAGTAACTCCAAGTATTTAATAATTTTCTGTGACACCTGATTCTCTGTGTGCACATACTCCTTATCAAGAAATACAGAATACGCTTAGTTCTTTTCCTTAATTCTTTATATCTAAGACTTCCCAGCTTACTCAGAGAGCTGCACATAGTGTTTTTTTTTTTTAAATTCCTAATTAGCTTAAACAAAGGGTAGAATCAATATTAATCTGTTACAGGAATAATAGATTGTTTTCCAAAACCATTTCAGCTATTTTTGCCTCAGATCCTTTGATTCTTGATGAACTGTATAAGTTCATCATTTTGAACTTGAGCTTCTTGCCACTGGGACATGGATGCCTTGGGATAGATGCCCCAGAAATTTTTTTGCCTTTTACATCTCTGATTCAATTCAGGTCTGGTTTAACCTTCAGACTGAATCAAGGAATCGTCCTAATTTTTCATATACACAACTTCAATGAGATGAGCGGGTACCAGCTAAATTTTGGACTCAGTGTATTAATTGTTCATATCGGAAGTACACAAGGTTTTAAAATAGCAACGTTAACAATAATAAACGTAACTAATTTTAGTAATCTTAGCACAGTGGTAGGTTTTTAACCTACACCAGACCATTGTTTGCTCTCTACAATCTAAAGGGCATTCAGACTTTTCACGTAAGTAAGCTGAAGTTTGAAGGCATTAGGCCACTTGCCTAATGTCTCACAGTTAGGAAATGCCAGAGACAAGTTTCAATCCAAATCTCACGGATTTTTTTGAATTCAAGTTCTAAATTGGTACACTGTATAACCTTGGAATCAGGCTAGTTCCATTGTAGAATAATTGGTGAATCCAAATAAATAAAAGCGAACCTGTCCTAGATTCAAACAGAATTCGAAACAAAGTGCTAAACTAACCTCAGGAACAAGTAACCAGGGAGTCCTGGTAGCAGCACATATCTCAGGTGTGCTGAGTCAGTCCAGAATTTTCTTAGTTGGTCCTGCTCTTGGTGTTTTAGTCTCCATTCCTTACCCAGTTTCTCCTCTTCAGTGGACATGACATGCAGGCCTGATGAAAATTGTGCTTATGAAAGATGTGAAAATGCTCTTGGTGGCCTTCTTTGAATACCATTTACTGTGTGCCTTCTTTATTGCCTGCTGGATACCTCATGTAAATACTTTCATCCCTGCCGGTCCTACTAGTCTTAGGAATGTATCTCTAGCTGATAACACAGCAATGTGAAAACTGATTACTCTCTAGGGTTAAAGCAGTGCTTTTCTTCCAGCAGTTTCTGGGAGAGGGCATTCATTTTGTTTACTGAAATCAGTAATATTTATGATGATGGTTTAAGTGTAGGCAGGCTGATGAGAAGGGAGAGGATTTTTCAGCAGAATGACTTGAATGACTTGCCTAAAGGACAGCTTCCTTGTGTCTTGCCACGTGCCACTGAAGAGGATGTGTCTGAGCATAAGCATTTCACATCTCGATTCAGTCAATGCTGCACTGGAGGCAGGTGGCACCCTGGTTTCAGTGATGAGAAGCTGAGCAACTCATTACTGAAGTGCCTTTTCAAGGATCTCAGAAACGGGACCAGAGAGAAAATTAGGTTTCTTAATTTTGCATCGGAACCATAGTTAGTGAATTTATGTTTTCCACTTTTCCTCTCTTTATAGAATTACTTATGACAGTCACTCAATTCTGGCATCATGTGCAATTTTCAATGTATTTGTGGTACATCAGGATTTCTTGTTTAATTTGAATCCATGTTTAAATATAGACTTGGATGTATAGGTTGAAAGTCTGTATTTAGTCATGTATTTGTTAGAAATGTGGCTGACCCTTGTGAAACTATTTCTAACAGACCTGAGAAAACAAAAGATGTCATATCTTTTTTTCTCCTTCCTGACCAAAGACATGTTTCCCATGGCCCTCTTACCATATTGTGTAGAGCTGGCTGAGAGGGCATTAAAACTAGTTTTTGGATCAAATTTTTGGGTCATCTTACAGTTGCTAAAGAATAGGAATTATTATTTTCATTTGCCATTGAGAATATGCTTATCAGAATTCAACACCCTTTATCTGTGTTATCTGTTTCTTTTAGCTCTTAGAAGTTACTGTGAAGCTCTGAGATAAACCAGGGATAGCATATCCTGTTTCACAAAAGTGAAAGTTCAGAAGTTTGGAAATTGTCAAAAAAGGATATTAATCTTGAGTCTCGCCTTGTTTGTGTGCCATTGAGTCCTTAAAATGAAAGAGACTGAGTGTATATAGGGGTGTACGTATAACAGAAACATAAATTATGTTATTTTTTTATTTGTGTATGAAATATTTGTGTGTAGATTAAATATAATCTAAGAAAAGAAATTCATTCACTTTTTTTTGGATAAAAGAGATAAGCTGTATGGTAATGAATGGAAACTAGAATTGTAGAAAACATAATGTAACATGTACAAATGTTGATCTAAATGTCAGTACCCATAGCTTCCTATTTTAGTGGAAGGAATGTCAGTTTATAAATAATCTACACACAAATAGATACACACAATTTATTTTATGCTACACTTTTTTACAGAAGTAGCTATTCTGCAACTGCTTTAGATTGGTCCAAATCAGGTTTTTTTTTTGTTTGTTTGTTTTTGTGAAAAGGAGGGTTTAGTTCTTAGGTTGTAATTATAGAATAGAGCATACCATCTTGTAGTGTGGCAAATTCTTGTGCTAGGTATTGAATACTGAATGCAGTACTGATTTTGTGTCCCAGAACAGGGTGTTGCTCCATCTGATAAAATGTAAGCCATGTTTGTTATTCTGTGTTGAATAATTTTACCTTGTGGTGATTTTTCTGCTTATTTCCTTTACTCTTGATGTTCAGATTCTGTGTGTTTCTCTGTTTCTTCTTTGGAACTTGTCAGCTGTAACTCCTACCAGATCTGTTTCCTCTGCAAAAATCATGTACTAGTGAAAGAGGATATCTTTGTTCAAAATATCACTTCAATCTTTAAAAATCTTTCATGTTTTCAGATATTTTACAGCTTCAATTCCTAAAGTCTTAAAAGGAGACAGTATTGACAATGAAAATATACAAGGCTTTATAGAAAGAAAAAAGGGAATACTGGATAGTCGCTTTGATGTAGGGTACAGGGAAAACAAACAAAAGGATAAGAAAAAGTTAAAACTGACAAACTGACAGCAGAACCAAAGCACACAGAAAGCAGGGAGGGTGAAACCAGGGAAGGGATAGCACAAGCCACCAAGAAGACCTTTCACAGGTGACATGGTAGGTAGTCGGAGAACCTCGGGGTATATACAATGATGTAAAAAATACATCTATGTAATCAGCAACAACAAAAGAAAATATACAAGTCTTTAAAGGATTTGTTTAGTGAAAAATTGGTATTTTCAAAGAATGCAGGAATTGTTTTATTACATAAAGATTGACAATAAAACCAATGTTATTTATTATTATACTTTTTATTGTATTATTGTTTAGTAAGGTGACATTGGTTTATAGCACTGCAATTTAAAGATGCACATCTTTTCAGATGTATGTTACCACACTACACCCATCATCAAAAGGGGTCGGTCCTTTATCCTCTGTTCTAGTCCATTGAGCACTCTCTCCAGATGGTTTACTACCACTACGCCCTCTGATAATCTCAGTTCTATAGTTGAATTATCCAGGTTTGTTTTGGTGTAGTTTTTGTTTCTTTGTTTTGTTTCTCTGTATTCCACATGTGAGTGAAATCACCCTGAATTTTTTCTTTCTCCTTCTAATTGACTGCTCTTAGCATCACAGGCAACAGATTTCCTTTTCAAAAGTGCCTAACCTTACTCTGCACCAATCACTGAACATTACTGTGGATAAGACTTCAGTATATATTTAAGCATTTTTACATTGCTTCTTATCCCTACTGTAATAAAAATATATACTATCTTAGAAATTAGTGTCATTTAAAACTCAATCAATATACAGTTTATGTTCATTGGAAAGTTCTTAAAAAAACTGTACATATTTTATCCTGTCCAGTGTAGTAATGGCGTGTTTAGCTTCCATTTTTAATGGATGGAATATTGGTTTATAACATTATATTGGTGTTACGTGTACTGAGATTTAGATCAAAATCTGTACATAGTACATATGTTTTCTACCACAATTCTAATTTCCATCCATCACCATATAGCTCATCTCTTTTTTCAAAAATAATTGAAACAATTTATTTTCTTAGATTACTGTGGAGCATGGAAGCAGGTAGAGAAATGGAGCTTCAGATTAGAGGAACACCTCCTATCTCTCTAGCCCCCTCTGGCACATTAGAGAGTGGTTGATAGCACATCTCTCACCTGTAATCCTGCTTCCTAACCTCTTTGTAACATCCCAAGAGACATATGACTTATTAGTAATGACTGTTGCCCCCAAAGGTAAATTGTCCTGTTACTGTGCATCCCTGTATCCTGCCTGCTGGATGTCATGTACACTTTGCTACTTCCTCATTACATCATTGTAACATTTCCTGGCTGGGGTATATAAGTAGCATTGACTTCATTAAAGTTGGACATGCTTCCCAGGATCCCCGTTCTGTGGGCTAGCCTCACAGATTGCTATCCATCTCTTCCATCTCAATTTCTTCTTCATTCCACATGTGACTCCTAAGAGATTACAATTGACTTTTGTATAGTATTTAATTTCTCCCCTCAGGTGTAGTCCTGTAGTTCTCTCACCACCACAGCACTTGTGATCCATCACCAGAGTCCCTGGTGCTCTTCTCTTACGTGCTTTCACCCTCCTCCCCTGCTGGGTGCCTCAGATCTATGGGTAGCTTGTAAATTTGGTTTTTTTCATGACCCTTTTATTGCTCTGTATTCTACATGTAGGTAAGACATTCCTTTATTTCTCTTTCTCCTTCTGACTTATTTTGCTTAGCACAGTCTCTTCTAATTCCATCAACATTGCCAGAAATTACATGAGTTTGTTAATTGCTGAGTAGTATTCCATTGTATATAAATACCACATCTTGATCCATTCATCTGTTTTGGGGGCACAGATGTTAGTAGTTCTGCAATAAACATAGGAATACAGGTTTCCTTTGGGATTAGTGTTTTTGTGTTCTTTGGATAGATTCCTAGGAGTAGAGTCACTGGGCCAATATGGTATATTAATTTTCAGTGTTTTGAGGAAGCTCCACATGCCAGAACAGTTTGCATTCCCACTAAATGTAAAAAGATTCCTTTTTAAACACATCCTTGCCAGCATTTGTTGTTTCTAGTTTTCTTTTGTATGGGCCATTTTTTGTATGGTGTACAGTGTTATCTCATTTTTGTTTTGATTTGCATTTCCCTAATGATAAGTGATGTAAAACAATTTTTCATATGCCTGTGGTCATTTCCATTTCTTCTTTGGAGAAGGTAGTTCATCTCTTATACTTGATTTACCATCCTCCTTCCCCCTTCTGTTCTGGTAACTACTATTTTGCTCTTGTAGTCTAAGAAATTGTTTTATTTCACTTGTTTGCTTTTGTTCCTTTATGAATCATATGTAAGTGAAATCATACTGCATCTGACTTATTTTCATAAGCATGGCATCCTATACTTACATCCAGGTTATTGCAACTGGCAGGATTTTATCTCTTGAGCCTTTGTTAGAGCATATTGAATGGCACATTCTTGAAAATTAGTCCCAGATAGTTATTGTACAGATCCTGGGAATTGCCAATTTTTATTTATTTATTTATATTTAACTTTTATATTCAAGTAACATTGCACTATAACATATGTGTATGTATATATACACATACATACACACTATATTGAGTTTACCACTAAAAGTTCAAATCTGTCCTTTAGTATTATCCCCTTTCCCTCCCATTTTCCTACCCCCCCTTTTTTTCTGGTAATTACTCATTGGTTTTATAGTGCAAAAGTTTAATTTAGTTCATCTCTTTTATATATATATATATATATATCATATATGAGTCAATTCACAAGGTATTTGTCTCTTTCTGTTTGGCTTTTTTAAACTAAACTTAGATTTTCTCTTAGTCAATCCATGCTCCAGATGACAGAATTTCATCTTTCCTTTTAGTAGCTGAATAATATTCCATTATGTTTATATGCCACATCTTCTTTATCCATATATCAGTATATGGGCACTTCAGTTGTTCCCTATTTTTAGTGCAGCATAATGCTGCAATACACAGCAAATATGCGTTGAAATTGCTATTTTTGTATCAGAGGTAAGAAAGATAGATCATATGGTATTTCTATTTTTTATCTTTTGAGGAATCAAATGGCTGTGCAAACTTAGGTTCCCACCAACAGTGCATAAAGGTTAGGAATTGTTGATTCTGGATTGATTTTTTTATGTGTATGAGCCCACTTTGGTAGATAAGATGATAACATGATTTCATTTTATTTGGGTATTTTTTAAGGTAAATTCAGTAAGATGTCCTTTAAAATTACTTTGTTATGACTTATTTTGAATTATTTGCTTGTGATATGGATTATATAAATATAGTTGTTAAATTTCTGTGTTCAGTTAGTCTTGTTGCTAATTCAAACGGGGCCTTCCTTTCTAG
Source organism: Uropsilus gracilis (assembly GCA_004024945.1). Classification (NCBI taxonomy): domain Eukaryota; kingdom Metazoa; phylum Chordata; class Mammalia; order Eulipotyphla; family Talpidae; genus Uropsilus; species Uropsilus gracilis. The sequence goes on from PVHY01011843.1 coordinate 25,797, forward strand.
CTCAATTTAGACAGTGTTTCAAAATGTGTTTTAAATTGTCAGATGTGTCTTTATCAGAGCACTCTGACCTCAAATACTGCAAAAATGCTACCAACAAACCTTACAGGGATCCTAGGAAACACTTAAGTATTTTTCTCTTACAAATATTTGTAACCTAGTCAACTATATGATATAGTTATTATCTAAGGAGCAAATCTAAAGCCTTTGGGTAAGTGCTAATATCTTTCTTGATGCCTCTCATTGCCTTTGGTGTGGATAATGCTAATTTCATGTATCATATGGCCTCAAGGAACTTGGCAATATATGCTAAAACATCTCAAAATAGAAAATTCTTTTTTATCTTAGGTTGTAAACCCCTTGGTAGAAACCAGATCTGTTTACAGTAAAAATTCCAACTAAATAAAACACTCAGCTTACTATTTCCCCACATGCTAATTTTCAGAGAGTGGGTCAGACTAGCACACAGCTAGAAAGTATTAAAAACAAACAAATTAAAGAAAAAAGCTTGAGCTGTCTAAAGAATTAAACCACTTCATATTTAACTCCATTTCCTCAGAGAATAAGATCACTCTAAAATGTTCAGTGCAATATGCTGTATCCTATTCTGGCTATTTTCACTGTGGTGTCATGACACGGTGGTGTGTATTTGATTAGTTGTGAAGTTACAATCAGTAAATAACAGCTTAAAAATGAAGTGTATGAATTCTTTGTTTCTTTGAAAATACGAATGAGTACAGTCACAGGCCTCTCCCTCTGGACAGCCTTTTACTTGCTTCCCGATTAGCTTTATTGACTGGTAGGATTACAACTGTGTGGCAGGAAATTGCACAGGATCCATAGATGGTCTGTCTTTTCATGAGTGTGTGTTGTGCCTGTGAATATCATCCACTGTGTGAGTCACTGCAGAAAAAATATTTGAGAATATTTGAGAATATTAGAATATCATCTAAGATAAGGTTTTTAAAATTAAAACACTGACTTCATGATGCTTAAAATTACTTACGGATAATAATAGTTATTGGATTCACTATACCCTACTTAGCAAGTAAGTATACTTCACAGCAAATTTCCCAAAGTGTGTTGCTTTCATTATTGGTGGCACTAGGGATGCTTCAAGCTGGTTAACAATGAGTTCATTTTATATTAACATTTAGGAATTTTAATAAGTGTTGGAGGAAAATATGTAACAATCACATCGAATTCATGCTGTGTGGTTATATTTGCTTAAACTAAGACTTAGTTTTAATGGTTGATAGATTCGTAGGAAACAGGTGTAAAAGTGCACAGAGAGGTTTGGGAAAGGTTACTCTAAATTCACTTTCAACAAGGAATGAAAGGGATTATTTTCAAGTTTATTTCCCCCTGTTTTGGAAGGCTCTGACTAATTGAATTCTCTCTGTCCCCATCTTCGGGTGGTTCTATAGAGGGCTGTTTGTTATCTTCTCCACAGGAATTGGAATTGGGACAGAAAGCTAGATGAAAATGGTAGCTTTCGTTTAATAAAATCTTGTTTTGACGATAAATTAATCTACTTCAGAATTATTCACATAAATATGTTGTCAGAAAAACTTATGACTTCCTCTGGATTTATGAGTTCTGCCATGTCACAGCAGGGCTTACAGTTGAGCAAGACGAGATAATGGTAAGGGGATACTCACCCTACATCTCTGTCCACCTTGGGCTCTAGGAACGGCAACTCCTCATCACTTCCCCAGGGTACTTTCTTATACTCTAAGAGTTGGGACCTAGGACTGAAGGACCATAGGAAAATACCCCTTTCCTTCTTTCTTTATAAAAATACAATTTGAAAAATTTTGGAAGGGAAATTCATAAAATAAAAAATACAAATTTGCTATCCTGTAATCTGATTTCTTTTACTTGCAAGAAACTAGATTAATTTGAATAGTGACCAAGAGTTTTAAAAATTATTCTTAAAAGAATGACTTTGTAGATAAATGAGTTAAATTTGAGAAAAGAAGGTATCCACGACAGGCAGAAGGTATCTACGACTGGTGTCTACGACTGATATCTACGACAGGCTGCAATTCAGCCTTCTTTCAGAATGTAGTGCAGGTTCACGTATCCACTAAGAAAGGGAGACCTTAAGATTTCAATATATTTTGGTATCCTCTAAAAGATGGGTGCTGGCCGGGAAAAGAGGGTGAGAGCAAGAGAGAGTGAGATTCCAATTAAGACCACTAGATGGCAGCAGGAGCATGCTATTTGACAATTGCACAACTAGTCCATTAGAATCGCCTTTACTTTAAAATGTATTCTCAAATGTAACTTTCTTAATGTCAGGATTCAAGATTGGAAAGTGTGCCATTGAACACATGCATTGTATTTTTCAAATTATTAGTCATCTTTGGAAATGTGTGAAGTCTTCTCTAGTGTTTGTCTTGAAGAAAAAACAATTATGCAGGTTGCAGTGAGAGTTCTTTAAACATTGTTATCAATCTCAGGGAAATTACTAAAACTCCTATGAGGAAAATGCTGGACTCACATTTGGATGAAAAAAATAATGTAGAAGAGACTGTGAGAAATGATGGAAATTTAATCATTGTAAAAAAAAATGTGTGTGATGGGACAGACTAATAGTGGTTTTGTACTCACTCACCTCATCCTCCATAAAGAATTTAAAGACCATTATTGTAAGAAAAAGTTAGATCAGTTATTAGATGAAACACCTAGCAGCTTTCATAGGTTGTTTGATATCTTTGACAGTTCAGTGATTCTAGAATATAATTAAACAAACCATAGCACAGCCTGAAGTCTTTTTTAGAAAAAAAAATATTTTAACAATGTAATTACTATATTTATTTGCATCTGAATGTTTTTTAAGAGGAAAACAAAGTGTTTTATAAGATACCCTAAATATAAATTATCTTTCAATCATCTTAGGGTAAAAGAGACTAGTGTAGTCTGATCTAACACCAAAGGATAAGTTGTGGGTCACATCTAATGGACTGTACATTTTAGAATCAATAATCCCTTGGAAAGTTCCATTCAGTCTTCCTGTAAGAGGTTCTTTTATTCAATCTGTGACCCCTCTCATGTGAACTCCCCAGGGGACTGGAAGTAAAGCAACCTTGCTGATGGCATCATTGCTGATTTCATGCTGAAGAGAAATGTACTTATTTTGGTTTGTACTGACAACCAAGGGTAAATGCCCTTTTTTGAATTAATGCCATTACTTGGTTCCTATAACCGACCTTGTCGGCATAGAAGGGAAGTTTTTCTCCACCCACTCTGGTTTCTTCTCTGGCAGGTAAAACAACTGAGTTGGCCTCAGGAAGATTAGTAGGAGGAAACTACAAATTTAATGACATATTTGTGGAAAATTACATGGTTTTAAATTCTAAGACAAGTGGAGGCAAAATAGGGTTTTTATCCTGAGCTAAAGATTGGGAGAGGGGCCTGGAGCTTTAAGTGAGGAGGGAGAGTCATTTGGACTAAGGATCAGATGTTCTCCAGTTAGAGGTTTGCCCTGCTTTATAGATAAGTTTCTCTAGTAAAAAGATTAATTCTGGAGAAATCCTCAGTCTGAGGAATGCATCAATTTTCCTCCTTCTGTGTCATTACAGGAGTGACAATAACTTCTCTCTAGTGTGGAGAGCCTTGGTTGACCTTAGCTTATGTCAGTGTAATGTGGCCTGGGAAAGCTAGGTTTGGAGATCTTGGGCAACTACCTTTCAGGCTCTTGACTCAGCTGTTGTGTTGGATTGTACTTAGATAAACAAACAAGGATGGAAATAGAGATAATACTGTACAATTTGATACCCTATAGGACAATAAATTGCCTTTGTGAAAAGTGCAATGAAGCTCTGTGATTAAATTTATTTGAAGCTTTCAATATATGAAACTATTCTCTGGGACAGTAATTTCTATTTCTTCTTAGTTACAAATAAAACTCACTAAATAGCCTGGACTTTGAGGCAGGATCAAAGGTATATTGAATGTAGGTTGTGCTTTCAGTTGACTTCAGGGCCAAAAAATAAAATCTAGTCCCCATTAGACATGGTGAAGCAAGAGATAAATAGAATAGCTTTTGCTTGCTCTCATCTTTCTGGTTTGTTATCAAGACAAGACAGATTCCTAAAGTACAGAGGCAGAGTTTGAAGTTCCTTGCCTTGAAATCTTCTGGTTATCTAATCTCACTGTCTGGTTCTGGTATCGCAGGGATGTCTACATAAGATAAGACAGACTGTGCACTTCTTAAAATTAGAGCAATCAGAACAAAAAATTGTTTCTTTTGTGTGATTCTGTATCCCTCCTCACCACATTAAAATCTGGACTAGTTTTTTGATACTCCAGACCATTCAGTACATCTCAAAATTGCTCATTTTAATCATGTTGTGTTTACTTCCTTATTTTCATTTCCAAGTGATGTGTGCTGGTTGTCAGATATTAAAAACACATAAAATGGATCTTTAGGCTTACCCACCTATACACCAACGGGCACCCAAGTATTCACCTTTCTGTACATTTGTACATTTGCCTTTATATATAGAAAGAGAAACTTCTAGCCCACTTGATCTTCAGTCTTTGTTTTCAAACTGATTAAGCTCATTCCTAACACTCCTCGGCAACCTGCTATTGTGCTTAATGATAGTTCCCAGGGTTTGTTCCAGATTAGTACATTTTAGTCTTTCTAATAACTGTGTAGTCTTCTAAAAAATTTAGCTGTTAATATTGATAATTTTTGATTTGTTTGTTTCAAGCATAAATAGTACTGCAGCTAATATTCTCATATGCATTTCCTCATGTGTCTTTTATTTATATATGGGATAAATTCCAAGAAGTGGAAGTGCTAGGTCAAAAACATTGCTAGTTTTTAGTGTAACTTTTTAAGTTTATGTGGTTACACATATATTTTCTATATCATGTAAGTGCTCCCTATTAGTAAATATTAAAGGCATGGAAATGACTTTGAGGTTATCTTCATTAAAAAGAAAAATTTTGAAAAACTGGATATATAACCATGGAGTAACCAGTAAGACATGGAATGTTCTTATTTCTTTTTTATACTTGACTTGCATTCATGAGAACACTCTTTTTGAAGTAATATTTACATGCCCTTTTGCTCTTTAGATTTATAACGTCTATATTGTGCTTTTGGCTTGATTTTTTTTTAAGTTGAACAAAACTCCCAAATTCCTGTAATGTGATTTTGAAAGCAAGTCTAAAATTGTTTGTATAGACTTCTCTTAAAAACTAGTCCTTTAACAATCACAATAATTTGTTATTCTTTTATCAAAATATATTTTTGATACTTTAAGGGTTCTGAGGATTGCTCCCTTTGGGAAAATAATAAATTCCAAATCTTTCAGTTACATTTTTTTTAAAGGCGAGTGGGAAGATTTGGACATATATGGTATTAAAATTACTCAGTAGAGCTTTCTTTTTATAGGATGGCAAGTTCTAGTAGAGTTTTTTTTTTTTTCTTTCTTTAGATCATTGTTATGATAGTAGACTAGATTTACTCAAAGGTAGCTTTGCAGACTCTCATTTGGATTAGAATGTATTCATACTAAAGGGAGTCAATTATGGGATTGAAACCAAAATGGGTAAAAACTGTTTCTGGAGAGCAGAAAGGCAAGCTAAGAAATTTTAGCACACTTTTATCAAGACAAGACCTGAGAATGTATCATGAATTAAAAATTAATTATCATGTGTATCATGAATTAAAACAGTGGCCTTGGGAGTCACAAGCCCGAGGCTTCTTCTTCTTCTTGTGTAATTTTATACAAATTACTTTATCCTTCAGAACTTTGGTTTTCACGTTTTTAAAAAAAGGTTCTCCCCCCATCCCCATACTGTGTTACATACTGGAGATATGTATTTGTGAAATAACAAAAGATGATGAGTGTAAATGCTAACAAAGTATGTAAAAATAGAAGATTTAAAAAGGCTTAAAGTTTTTTTATTTATTACATTATTTATTTTATATTACATTAATATACTCTGGGATTCTCCCACTACCTTATGACTGGTCAACCATCTTCTTAGTCTTTTGTGCTCCTCCCACCTTCCATTTACCCTCTTCCCTCTCTTGCTCTACACTTCAATTTTGATAAACATTAGTTTTAATTTTTTTTTTTTGTCTGTTGGATTGTTTTCCCTCATATAAGTGACAACTTCCAGTCTTTCTATTTTTCTTTCTGGCTTACTTCTGTTAGTATGATTCTTTCTTGCTCCATCCACAAAGAAAGCTCATATAGAAAAAAGGAGAGAACACTCAAATAAGCAGGATCACAAACAAAAGAGGAGATATCACAACTGACACAGCAGAAGGCCTAAAGTTTTTAAAAACTTTATTTTTTGGCGTTAAAAAATTACAGAACCTCCCATGACAGATGAATGGATGAAAAAGATGTGGTATATATACACAATGAAATATTACTCATCAATTAAAAATGACAAATTTAATGAATTTGAGATAACATGGTGGACCTAGAAGAAATCATATTAGCAGAAACAAGGATGAACGAAAAAAAATAGAATCAAATGTCTTAAATAATATTTGGGATATAGGAAAAACCATCAAAAGACCAGGAGAAAAAGTCAAAGCAAGCTAACAACCAAACTAATGTACATAACTAGGGGTGGGAGCTTGGATGGGAGTGATCAGGGAGGGGAGGTGGTGGGGGAACCCCGGAGAATACAAAGATGTGAAATACACACATACATCTATGTACACACACACATAAATATATACACACATATATATCAATAAAGTGTTAAAAATGCAAAATCTTATGCCTATACACTGTTTTAGGATCTATTTTGTTCATTCCCTTTGAGTAACAAAAGAGAACAAAACAAAATATTAATGGCAATAAAGAATGTTTTTCTTTCCACAATCAGAAATATTGTGATTTGTCATTGGTGCAAACTTTATTAGTGTCAAAGGTGGTATTAAATTCCACATCTCTTATTTGCCTTTCCAACTCTCCTTAATTTTGTTTTAAATATTGTAAATGATGAGTGAAATAGAAAAAAAAATTACTCATGTGTAATTGTAGTAACAGGACTAAGTGGAAATGAGGTTTTAAAAAAAATATAAAATGTGCACATACCATCAGGCTTAGCAGAATTGAGGTCAAATTAGTATCTGGCCGACTCAAGATGATCTTTGTGTAAATTTCTGCTTCTTTAAACTGCTTCTAAAAAAAGTCTTATTCATTTTAAAATTTCTTACAACACCAGTAAATGGTTATTGGAATGTCTCCCCGTGCCCCAAATCCCCCTCTGTTTTAAAGACCTTGGGTTAAAAAGAAGCACTGTTGTATGTTATCCATAAAGGGTGATGGTACGGCTGGGGTACTGAGAAAATCCACTTTGAGGCTCATGAAAAGATATTGGAGACCTTGGAAGGACCCTGAGAGGAAGGTTCTGCTTCTGGAACCTCTCTGGAGCCAGGAGTACATATTTTGTACATATTCTGGCAGATTGGAAGTCTTATTTCCTATGATATAACTTCATTATATCTAATGGAATTGTAGGTTTAGATATTTGGGTGAGATTCTTTATAGAGGTTTTTAATAGTTTTTAATAGATTTCAGTTTATAAATTGTATCAAGAAGAAGCAACATGTTTTAATGGGGCTCTCAGTGAGGGAGGTTCTTGGTCCCTCTGAGAAAGATAGCAGTTTTCTGTTAAGCTGTACATGGCCAATTTACTAAGGAAAAAGGCATAGACACAATAAGACATTGGCTGTATTTTAAGGTTTACAATGAGGAAAAAAAGAGATACCTGCACAAACATGGGCTGGTAAAGAGCTACATTTGAAAATGGCAGGTTTAGTAAGAAAAAGAGACACCTTTATTGTCATAGGTGGGCAGCCATAGAGTCAGTTTTATGTGTTACCAGAGGAAGGAGCATTCTTATACAGTGTTCTTTGAGGGGAATTCATTCCTTTGTGAAATTTTATTGCCTTGTGTACAGATTGGATTGGTTTCCTGTATCATTCCTATCCTGACATCTAGTTTTCAATCCGTGAAAACTTCCATCCTAAATGTTGTACTCTTGTTATGAGGAGGAGGAGGCTTTTTACTAAAAATCCTTTTTGCCAGCTTTCCCTAAACTACAGAAAAGCTATAACCCTGCGATCTAATACAAGCTGGACACAAGCTTTTTTTAATCCTCAAGCTTTCATAACCACAAGCTACCTTTTCCACTCATAAACCTGCAGTTTACCCACTGCCTCAAGGCCTTTCCCAGACTAAAGAAAAAATTTTAAACTTGGATTCTTTGCCACCTGCAACCTGTAGCTCTTGCTCTAATTTCATAGCCAGACTAAACTCTCAAAGTGATCCAACTATTTCTAAACAAGAAAGTGATTACCAATATATACAGTACAAGACAAGCATTAAAAACCCCAGTTACTCCATTACGTCTGCTACAAAATAAACATTAAAAACCCAGTTACCCAACCACAATGTCCAAAACTGTCATTTAGTCTCTGGTCACCTCACCACACAATCAATCTAAGTTCAGCAGCATGTGTTGAAAAAGCAGGGTATCTTTTCCTCCATTGGTGTCTGCTTCGACTTTCTCCAAGCATGTGGTATTCTTTTGGCATCCCCTCAGCTTTAGGTGGTAGAAAAACTCCAAGATACAGGAACGAACATAAAGTCCTCTTACTTAGGCCTACTTCACAGTTTCTCCCAAAGCATCTAAATTAAACTGCATAAAACAAACTCCAACACAAAAGTCAAATCTCCAAACTCTTTAGATGTTCACCTGGGTCAAAAGTCATGGGCCAGGGGCCTCATGGCCAGGGGCCCATGCTCCTCCAGAATGGTTGATCCTTTCTTCTTCTAAGCCCTTTGTATGTCTTTCTTTCTTTGTTTTCCTGCTCTTTATTGAATAGAGTCTTTTCACATCATCTCACATCATAAACACTTTATTTTCTCCCTCCATCATGTCTATCCTTCTGAAAGGAAACTGAATTCTAGTGAAGGGTAGCACCACACCTTGGCATGTCCTTCTTGAATTTTTTTGCTATTTTCAATAAATGGCATCAACTATGTTAATGGCAGGTACCCTCCAACATGCTGAGCTTCCCATTGGAAAGAGAATAGTCTCTTCAGTAAATAGTGGTGGAAAGACTGGATTGCTGCATACAAGAAAATGAAACTAGATTGCTCATTCACGCTATACACAAAAATCAACTCAAAAATGGATAAAAGCCTTGAATATAAGATTGGAAACTATAAAATATATAGAAGAAAACATAGGTAAATCACTCCATGATGTATCAGAAACATGTTTGAGAACTCATTTACAGAAACAAAGAAAATTAAGGAAAACATAAACAGTGGGGCTACATTAAGCTAAAAGCTTCCATCACTAAACTTCTATCACTTTTTACTAAACTCTCCCTGTCTGTTCCCAGCTCCCCAAGCTGATGTCAAGCATATATATTTGAATATCCTTAGTGTCTGTTTGCAATTTAGAGATTGCTGTATTTGAGCTTTTCCATTGGACAAATACTTAAGATTTTACTTCTTCCCAGGCAGTTTGATTTGTCAGTCAACTGAAATTTTGGAAGATGTTTGAAATATTTGAGATCCAAAGCCAGGTTCTGTCTTTCCTAGCCTGGTGCCATAATGCAGAATCCATCTAAAATCTCTGCCTCTTCAGTAGTTTGGAACTTCATGAGGTTCTTGAGAAGATTAAATGGACTCAGCAATGTAGTATATTTAGCTTAGTGCTTCATAGAATATAGTCATTGAGTAAAATGTTAGCTTTCATTGTTACTTGCTGATTCTGACTTCATTCACCAAATATATAATGACTTTTAACTTAGTGCCAGGAGAGTGTGTTTGCGTAGTCTTCCCATATTTCCAACCCCATACTTGGTTCTAATTTTGCTCATTGAAATAGCTCTGACCCTATTTTTGGAGTCATCTCCTGAATCACAGATGGCCTTCTGCCATAGGCCATGTTTAGGACATATTTTGTTGTCTTTATTTTTCATCCATGATGTAGTACTAGTTTTCTTTTTATAAAACCCATAGCTCCTCACCCCTAGCACATCTTATAGGAACTTATCACTCTTATACTAGATTTAGTGGTGTTAAGACCCCTTCTGCAGCGATATACTCTCTTGAGTTGATTAAACCCAGGATTTCTCAGACTCTTTTGCACATCAGTCACCCAGAGAATCTTATGCAGTTTCTGATTTGGCAGTTCAGGGGAGAGCTCAGAGAATCTGCATTTTTAATAAGCTCTCTGGTGAGATTGATGCTGATTATCTTTACATTCAAAGTAGCAAGGGATTGGCCAGTTGTCTTTTGATGACTTTTTCCTTTATCCTTTTTTTTTTTTTTAAAGCATCCAGTTTAAGTTTTCTATACATATAACATGTAATCAGGCACTCTAATGGAAACATATATGCAATAATATATTGACATGAAGGACATGAAGTACAGATCTTTGAAGTACCAAAGATCACCTGATTATAGGGGAAAGCCTGGAGGGCACATTCTGGTATCACTGGCTTTTAGACAGTCAATATGCAGAGATGTACAATGTAAGGCTAAGAGCACTGGTTCTGGAATCAGTCAGATTTGGGTTTAAAGTCTTCAGCATCTTCCTCATGTTGCTTAACTTCTTTGGACTTCAGTTTCCCGTGTATCTGTAAAGCTAGAATAAGATGGTCCTCTTCAAACTGATGTTATACAAAGACCTATTGTGAAGGTAGCCTTGACTGTTGTAGCTTCAGTGCTAGTGCTTTGGAGACAGTCAAATATGTCCTTGAATGAAAAATATGATTTAGAAAGAACTTCAGTTTAGATAAATTGAAAAACAAATACTAATTCAGCATTAAAAGAGCTTATTCTATGTGAAGCACTTCATATGCATAAACTCATGGCTTGTATCAGCAATCCCATGTTTTATCCTGGTGCCTCCAGCAGAAACTGTTACTCCACATGCATTGGGGAGATGGGGAGATGAGATTTAGTCTAAACAGGTGAAGTGACATATTCAGGAGCTCCCTGGTCTAGGATTGTTTCTGTTCTAATAGTATACTGCATAATAACCACAGTAGGCGTGTTGGGAGAACAGTATGTCCTAAATGAAATCTATTCACCGATTCACCCCCCTGCTCTATGCCAAAGAGATTTTAGGTGCTGAACATTACAACTCCCATCATGCCATGAGTCTGCCATGACTCTTGACGTTTTGAAAGGGGGTTGCTGGGAACTAAGGGTGGAATTCATGCTCGATATAAAACTGAACACAGGTGGGACTGGGGAAGCTTGGTTTTACCAGTATTCAGCATGTATCCAGGTTCCCTGCTAAGGCAACATTACCAGTAGAACATATTGAAGAGTTAATCAATCTCTTTTTCTCTTCTCTTCTCCGGTCACCCTCCCTCCTTCCTCCTTTCTCCCTCTTCTCCCCTCTCACTTTCATTTTCCTAGTATATAAACCTTTTATTAAGCTTATTTTGTGTGCCAATCCTTGGTCTTGTCCTGAGTTTTTTTGAAACCCACAATGAGGACTCACATCAGGCTATCCCATTTTCCCTTGTGGTTGCCCTGTAAAAGCTGAAGGGGGAAATATGAGGAAATTACCTTGTATAGGATGCCTACGTCTTTCAAACACTAATTTCTTTAAACTATAATGTATGTAATATTTTGAAAAGCTGTTTGTGTCAGTGAAGATGCCTAGGCTTCATCTTCAGAAATCTAGACTTAATAAGCTTGGGAAATCTGAGACCAGGAAATTTAGCAGGCCAACTTGAGAAACATCTCTGTAGCTCTATGTGTCAGGAAATTAACCATATGTATTAGTTTCTGTAGCCTTCATTGTCACTGTTTGGAGGCAAGAAGTTTAAATTCAAGGCATTTTCAGAGTCATACTCTCCTTGAAGACTCTAAAGAGAATCTGTGTTTTTATGGCTTCTGGTGATTGCCTCACTCTTTGTCATTCCAATTTGCCATCTTCATCCAGTGGGTTATTTTCCTCCTGTGTGTGTTTTTGTATTCACATTCTTTTTAGTATAACAGCAGTCACTGAATTTAGAACCTCCTCTTATCAGGGATAACTTATTGATTACATCTGCAAAGAGCATACTTCCAAATAAGGTCACATTTACAGGTTTAGACAAATGTAATTTTTAGGAGAATGGTCATTATTCAACCCAGCAGCATACCATATTGACCTTGTATCTTCCTTCAAATCTAAGAAAAAGAATTATGACTTCCAAAATCTGTTGAGCTCTCTGGAATGAGGTTTCAAATCATTGAAGAGTGGGATTATTATCCAGATGCTGATCTGAGATTTTACAAAGGTTTTTCAACCTGTCCTTTCCATCAGCCCTCCCCTCCCCATGCCTACTCTCAGGGGACATAGTGTTGATTGCCCTTTGTTTCAGATGAAAATATTAGTCTCTATGGTTCCATCAAATGTCACAGATCTCTGGTGGTTTATGGTTCTTTTGTTTTGAAGGTATGAGTTTCAAACAGATTTACAGGGAAGTAAAATTGGGCTTAAAATGAGAGACAGTTAGAGATTTTCATTCTCTAGACTGTAGTTTCCTTACCTGTAATTTGAGGGAGGAAGAAACTTTTATGCTGGAATTTTAACACTTTACTTCCCTATAATTTTGGTAAATTGTTTCCTTGGGGTTATAAGGAACAAGTGTAATCAAGCTCAAATAAATACATTGTGATAAAGATAAATTTTCTCTGATACATTTATATAAGCAATGTCAAGCTATAAACTGATTTAGAAAGGCTATAAATCTTTTGAACAATTAAAATTGCATATTTTAAAAATAGTAGATGTATAAGGCCGGGCAGGTGGCGCATGCCTGTAAGCAGCAGCCTAAGGAGCCACTGCCAGGGCCAGGGATCACGGTTTGAGTCCTGCCCAGGGGCACGTAGCAAGACTTTGTCCCCCCAAAAATAGCTGGGCATGGTGGTGCATGCCTGTAATCCCAGCAACCTGGGAAGCTGACGTTGGGGTACTTGCTTGAGTCTGTGGTACCCCGAGCAGCGTGAGCCTGGGGTTCCAAAGGCAATAATAACGAGACCAGGTCTCAAAAAAGAAAGTAGGTGTATAGACTGTTTTTAAGTTGATATTCTATTCAAAATTAGAATTTTGAATTCTACTTTTGAGACCTTGATGTCACCTTCTGATAAAAGCATGCCAGGGTTTTAGGTTTACTGACTGCTTTGGAAGAAGGTGTTGCATTATAGAAGCCACTGCTGGATGTAGAATTGTTTTGTTTAGTTTTTGAGATGCCCCAAAGGGTACTATCAGTTTCTTATCAGCCAATAAAAAGTGGTGTTATCTTTATTTTATGAATGAGAGTTGTCTGCTGTACCTTGTAGTGAGGGTAATAATTCCTTAAAAAAGGAGTGATAGTCATCAAATCCCAACTGTAAGTAATAGGACTTTTGTAGGGGAAAATTATCTTGAAAACATTTTTTTTCCAGACTAAGTCTCAGTGGCCTTCCCTATCACTACTGATAATGCTGGTCAGTTTTGGTCTACCACATGTATTACCAAGGGCAGTGGAGCCTAAAGAGATGAAACACTGTGAAAACTGATCTGTGACCTCATATTGACTTGTTTAATCCTGAAATTCTGACTCTAGTGTAGTATGACTTAGCTCTGACTCTGGGCTAAAAATAAAACATTAGAAACACAATTGAAATATTTGCCTCTTGTACATCCTGTTTTGTGATTGATATAAAGTTTATGTTTTTACTTCATAGAACAGAAATGTCTTTGATTATTTTATCATAGGAACTTGAATAATTTTCTACTATGTGTGTTTAATACACTGAAAAATTATTACTGAGCAATCCAGGGAAAAAAAAAGAAAGAAAGCAAATATCCATACTGATATTGCAATGAAACAGTTTTCTAGCTAAATTATTTTTTTAAGTGAGAAAATATCTTTGTTGCAACTTTTGCTGAAAAAGTTGCTAAGTATAATAATGTTTTTACTTAATTATGAAATAATGTGCAGATTGACATTGCGTTGTTCTTCCAGGCTTTTGCAAGAGTTTCAAAGTATAATTACTAAGTATTGATTCATACTTGTCATTAGATATTTACTTAGCACCTATTATGTTCAAGATATTGTGCTGTTTTTTAAGACTATTGCATATCAAGCCTTTCATTTTGTCATTAAATTATCCATTCCATCTGTAAATTAGAATTAGAGAGTCCTGGACCCCAGTCTTAATCTATCTTGGGTCAGTGTGGTTCAGTTAATGTTTAAATGTGTGACGGCAATATTCCAGGCATTATTTTAAATCCTGGACAAGAGAATTCAGCAGAGTTACTGAATAGTTTATGGGAGGGTAGAGAATGGCATCTAGAGAAAGATTTTAGACTGTACAAGTGCAGTGACTGAAGTATTTCGAGGGAGGATATGAAGAGAAGGGATCTAGGAGAAAAGAGAGGCACATGCCTGGTGAGGGGAAGTCACAAACACTTCCTGTAGGTTATCGTCATCTAGGTGATGTATAGTTCTAAATAAGTCTCTGTAGGACATTATGCTCTGAAACATCTATTTCAACTTAGCAAATTAACATTCATCTTTGGTCAATGCATTGTATTTGGCAGGGAAACAGGAATACAGTTTTAGAGATGAGCAAGCCATCTTTTTTTCAAGCATTATAGTGTTATGCAATTCTAATGTAGTTAATTTTTTGTCAGCTCCATATTTTACCTGTAAATTGTAGAATTTATGTTCTCTGTACCTCTTCACCATCACTGGTCCTACCTTGCTTTGTGCTTGTGTCACCATTACTAAATCTTTGATGTTATGATTGAATAAAATTATGTTTTGCTGTCAGAAATACAATGTATATTTTAAGCTAGAATGATGAATTAAAGATTCATTTCTATAAGGAGTAAATGGAAGTTCTATATTAAATATAATAAATGCTATACAACTTTGTTACTTATTAACTTTTACTGATTAGCATTTATTTCCTATAGCAGATGAAAGATCAATGGGTTTAATGGTGCATTATCTCCAGATGGGGCAATTATTTTTAAAGCAATTTTCTCTTATCTTATTAGCATAACTACTGTATTTCAAGATGGTATTATCTCCATTTTAAAGCTGAGAAAACTGAGGTTTTAACTGATCAAGTGACTTGCTCACAACTTTTTAATAAACTCTTTTCACTTAAGCCCTCCAACCTCCAATCATTCCTGATTAAATTATTATTTTTCCTCTTGAGGATCCTGCTTGTATGTGAAAAAATCTTTTCTCATCCTCCAGTATGGGTTAGCTCTCACTTGTAAATGCTTCCATGGCACTGTACAACTTTTCCAGTATGTGGAACTTGGGATTCACTATTGTGTTTGCACACTTACTAGTCTGTTTCCTGTACTGTAAACAAACAACTGGACAAAAAGCATTGTACCTGTTTCTCAACGAGTCTTTAAACCTCCTGGAATATTTGCTATAGAGGAAATTCCCAAAAATTATTATTGAATGAAAAACTAAATATTTAATTATTTCTTATAATTTTAATGAGTACAGCATGTGAAAATTCTTTGTAAACAACTTGCAATATGAAATATCCTTAGTGATATCATTGAGAACAAAGCATACTAAAATGTAAATTCAATTTTCAAGGCGTTTACATTCTAGTTGTGTGGACATTATTGCACACTGAATGTGCATCCTATGATATTAATATGTTGAAGGATAACCTCTCCTACCCCATATTTTGATATCAGGTATGGGGTCCTTGGGTGGTAACTGGATCATGATCATGGAACTCTTGTGAATGGGATTAGAGTCCAAAGAGTGAGCTAGGTCTCTCTCTCTCTGCCATATGAAAACACAACAAGACTGGTTGGCAGGCAGTCTGTGACCCAGAAAAGGGCCACCACTAGCACTACCCATGCTGGCCCCCTGATTTCAAGCCTCCAGAACTGTAAGAAATAACTTTCTATTCTTTATGGGTCTTCTAAATTAGTGTGCTTGATTATAAATACCTGAATTGACTAAGACAGACATATTATTATGAACTGGTTATAAAACCAACAGCTGTACTAACTCCTAATTTTTCCTGAAGTCTCTTTTAATCTGTTACTACTGGCTTTATATTGGAAACTAGGTCTTTTTTAAGGTGAAAAAATTATATTTAAACATAAGATAGCTAGACTCAATTTCGAAGGCCCCAGTTTTGTTGACAGCATCATGGCATCATAATGAGGAGCCAGCCTGTTTGCCCTCTTATTAGGGCTGATCAGCATGTTGATGTGGGCCAAGTTAGTGTCATAGAGCTTTCTTTCCACCTATTTGTTCTGGAGCTTGTTAGCCTTGACATCCACAATGAACACAAATTTTTGTCTTCTACTTTCTTCATGGCTGATTCAGTGGTAAGAGGAAACAACATAGTAGTCCAATTTGTTTCTCCTGGGAGTGCTCTTCCCAAGATATATGGGCTGCCTGTGAAGTTGTAGTGTTTTGGGCCTCCCCACAAGGTGGGTGCTGCACAGATATTTTTTTAATTGTGACTGAATGCCTTTCAAATTGCTTTCTTGACCCAAAGTGGTTTTGCTTTTATTCTGATTTGGGGAGGGGCAAGGACATCCTTCTTTAAGCACCATCTTCATAAAAAGGTCAAATTTCTTATTTTAAGTCAGCATCTTTAGATTACTTGAAAATAACAAAGAATTATAAGACCTTTAGTTACTTATTTTAGTATTAACTTTTGTTTTAACTATTATGCTTCTTAATGCCAGGATTTTTGGACTATTTTACATGCATTAAATAATCCCTACAATGACTCTATGAGGTAGGTGTTATTAATATATGGAGTGCTACTCAGCTGTAAAAAGAGATGAAATCTTGCCATTTGTGACAATATGGATGGAACTGGGGAGGATAATGCTCTGTAAAGTAAGTAAGTAGTAGAAAAAAAATGGTAAATGGTCTCAATCTTAAGTGGACTAGAGTGTAAATAAAGGGTCATTCTAAACCAACTTAATAACAAACTACAGAAATCTGTCTGTAGAATTAATGTTGTCAGAGGAGGAATGGGAGGGTAGAGAGAAAATAGTGAAGAGAACCTGGTGCACCATGATGTCTAACTGTGTGTGTCTAGGTGGTATATGTGATATGGTGACATCTGTCTGAAAAGTATGTCATTCTATGCCTCTGAATCATATGTAGTGTTGTAAACCAAAGTTATTTCCTTAAAGTATTAAAAATAAAATTAAAAATAAGTGAGATTGAATAGGAAAGTTGAATAGTAGGTATTAATATAGATTGTCAATAGGAGTAGAATTATAGATGACTCATATTTGAAATAATTGCATGCACATTTTAGAATGTAATAATATGGTCATGCAGACATTTTGCTAAATAAGCAAAATAACCCATCAGCAATGAAATTCACTAATTTTGTGAATCACAATAATGGTGATTGGTATTAAAAAGAACAGTAGCAATTTAAACTGGTGACCAAATCAAGGCAACTTTTATGCTGCTTTGCAAACTTCCATAGAAATTCCAGGTGGATGCATGTTGTACATGAATTTCTTAAGTTGCCAAACATTAAACAGGCAATGTTGATGGGCCTTGGCCATTAAGGCTAGGTGCGGACTGAGATTTACTGGCCCAGGGAAATCCAACTTGGTGGAGACAAGCTCCCACCCCAGCAGACAAGGCGGGGGGGCTATGTGAGGGTTCCAGCCAAACCCTACTACTTCTAGTTCCAAAGGTAACACACCTGGGAGATAGGGTGGGGCCACAAGCTTTGCAACTGAATGGGCCTCTGCTGTTCAGGCTAGGCACAGAATGAGTTTTAGTGGCCCAGGGAAAGTCAACTTGGAGGCAACCAACTTACACTCCAAAAGCCCAGAAGCAGCTTGAGAAACAAGGACACTCACTACCCAAGAAAATCAAGACACCTCAGTCAAAAAGGGTTACATGACAAGCCATAGATGCTTAGAGGCACTAAAAAATATTTAAGACCCATCAATCTGAAAGAGGAGAAGCAATGAAAAAAGAAGACAGACAATACAATAGAAACCACATCTACTCACCACATCCACTCTCTGAAACGGAACTTGTCCCCCCAAATATCCAATGGAAACAAGACACAATCACCACAGCAACAAAAACACAAAGGCAGAGTTAACCACAACTAGTTAGGCTTCAACATGTCATCTTATACTAGAGTAGTAGTCACTCAATGTGTAGAGCAAGTCTGAAAGGAAAACACAGGAAGGAGGAAGAATACAAATACTCAAGCAAGCCCTATGAAAAATAACTCACCAAGAAAGGATAAACAACCTGCAGAAACCAACATGGATGACATGAAAGAAATGCTTCATATGTTAGACATAGAATTCAGAATCAACATGGTAAAAGAACTCAAAGTGGCCAAGGAAGAGGAGGAAGAAAAGGAAAGTAAGAGGTTAGAAGCTTTCAATGAACTAAAAGAAGTAGCAGAAAAATATAGACTTGAATGCAGCAACATGAGCAATATCATTGATGAACAGAAAAATGAAATTGAAGCCATAAATAAGAAACTGCAGGAAATACAGTGTATAAGGGGTGCAATTGAAGACCTCAAAAATGCAGGGAAGAGCCAGGAAAGCAGATTAGAAGAAATAGAAGAATGAATCAGCACACTAGAGGATACAGAAGTTGAGAGAATGAAGAAAGAGAGAGAAAAATAATAAGAAGACAGAAGAAAAAAATCAGAGATCTGTCAGATACCCTAAAGAAAACAAACATAAGAGTAATTGGAATCCCAGAAGGGAAGAGAAAGACATAGAATCTGAAAGGCTTGTCAATGAAATAATGGAGGAAAATTTCCCAAACCTGAAGAAATAAATGAAAATAGACATTCATGAAGCAAAAAGGACACCAAACTACTTTAAAGAAAGAAAAAACACAGCAAGACATATCATAGTAAAACTTTCAAGAGCCAAAGATAAAGAAAAAATATGATAAAAGCAAGAGAGAGGAACAGCTAACCTACAAAGGAAAACCAATCAGATTGACCTCAGATTTCTCAGAAGAGACACTCTAAGCAAGGAGAGAATGGGGCTACATCTTCAAAACACTCCAAGACAAAAAGTGACAACCAAGAATACTCTACCCAGCAAAATTATCCTTCTTTTATGAAGGAAAAATTAGAACCTTCTCAAGACAAACAAAGGCTCCAGAAATTTGCTACCACCAAACCCCCCACTCCAAGAACTCCTGCAAGAAGCCCTAAGATAGAAATCTGCAGAAGAATAAAAAGAATGAATAATAAAAAGAAAAGAAAGAAGAAACTAAAATAGAATCCCAAATAGACCCTCAAACATCAATAATTGCTCTAAATCTCAATGGACTAAATTCATCAATCAAAAGACACAGAGTTGCAGATTGGATTAAAAGATAGAACTCAACATTCTGCTGCCTCCAAGAAACACATCTGATCTCAAAAGACAAGCATAGATTCAAGGTAAAAGGATGGAAAACAATTCTACAGGCAAATGCCCCCCCCCCCCAAAAGGCAGTGGTAGCCATTTTTATAACAGACAAAGCAGATTTCAAAAAAGTAACAAAGGATAAAGAAGAGCACTACCTAATGTTTCAAGGGTCAACCAACCAAAAAGACATAACAATTATCAACATAAACTCTCCAAATGAGGGTACATCAAGATTCATAAGACAGCTACTAAGAGAACAGAAAACAAATATAGATGAAATATGTAGTAGGAGACTTTAAAACGCCACTCTCAACAAAGGAAAGATCAAAAATACAAAAGCTACACAAGGACACAAAAGCCTTAAAAGAAGACCTAGAAAAAATGAACCTAATAGATATCTACAGGATGCTGTATTCACAAGGAAAAGAATGCACCTTCTTCTCAAATGCACATGGATCATTCTCTAAAATTGACCACATGCTGGGCCACAAGGAAAACATGAATAAATACACAAAGATTAAATAAATGCAACAACCTGGATGAGATGGACACATTATTAGAAAGATACAACTTTCCAAAATTAAACAAGGAAGATATAGAGAACTTAAATAAACCAATTACAATCAGTGAAATTGAAGCAGTCATCAAAACTCTGCTTAAAAACTGAGCCCAGGACCTGATGGCTTTGCAAATAAATTCTACCAGACATTTAATGATGAAATATTGACTGCACTACTAACGCTTTTCCAAATAATTGAGAAATAAGGCAAACTGCCAAACACATTCTATGAAGCAAACATCACACTCATACCAAAACCAAATAAGGACAACTCCAAGAAAGAAAACTATAGACCAATTTCCCTAATGAACATATGTTATGGGTACAACTTGAGTACTTAAGGATAGATGAAAGGGTTAAGAAGATGGGTTATATATATACACAATGAAATACTATTCAGTTATTTTAAAAAGATGAACTCAAATTATAAGGAACACTGATGATGGAATCTTGGAGGAAATTATAAAAGTGGCAGAAAGGTAGTGGGAGGAGACATGCCATTAGGGGCTTTGCTTCTGGATGGGCAGCAGCCCAAAGGTGAGCATGTTGGAATTGGACACTGTGGGGGGAAAAGGAAAAGTGATGGGAAATGGAAGTACAGGACTTTGGTTTGGAAAATGGAATTTGGATCTCTGAAAAAGAGAGGAAAGCTTGCTGAAATATGTAATATGTTGAATGAGCTTGAAAGTTGCATAAGCTGGAAAAGCTGCAATTTGTGTATGGTGGAAAAGCCTGAAATTCAAGTATGCTGGAAAAACTTGAAACCTGGAAAACTAAAAATCTGCATGCTTC
>PVHY01011844.1:0-46550 GCA_004024945.1 Uropsilus gracilis
CAGTCACAGCCTCCATTTCTCAGGGCGAAATGAGTCTCAGCAGAGCAGTGATCCCCAAAGAGTGATCCAGGGATCATCTATAACACCCAGAGATGATGCTTGCCACCCCAGGGTGGGCCTGCAGGCAACCTCAGGAAACCATAGCAGTATCACTAGTTCTTACCGATTTTGCCTTCCCCCTCCCCTCCCTGGAGCTCCAACAATGCATGCCAGGACCCTCAACCAGCAGTGGCACCATGCTACTCCATCAGGCCAGAGGGTTGTGAGTGCAGATGGGAGCTCCTCAGAGCATTGTGAACACCCAACTCTGGAACTGGGTGCTTGGGAACCCAAAAGACCAGCAGAATCCCTGGGATGCAGCAAATCTAACGGTGGTGAAATGAGTTAGCATCCCCTGACTGACCGACGGATCCCCAAGGAAAGAGCACGGTATGAACGTTTTCCTCCTGGAACTCAGTCTTCCCTTCCAGCAGCTCCTTTCCATGCTCTGCGAGTGCAGGGCCTGTAAGCTGCTCAGAGACTAACATGCTGCTACCTCCTTCCCCAGACACTCTCGGTCTTCGGTGAGTCCACCAGGAACTAAATGATCCATCATCGTGAAAATGAAATTGAGGTTCGCTATGTTGCCTGTGGAACCGCAGACTCATGTTGCCCGGGGTACCACGGACTCAAGTGATCCCCAGCCTCAGCCTCCCAAGTAGCTGGGATTACAGGCGCACGCCACCACACTCAGCTATTTTTTTGAAACCAGGTCTCACTATGTTGCCCCTGGAGGATCTCAAACCCACAGACTCAAGCAATTCCTAGTCTCGGCCTCCCTTCCTAGGTTGGGATTAAAGGCACACATCACAGAGCCTGGCTGAAACGGAGGGTCTTAAGGTTCTGTCCTAGCATCCACAGAACAGTCTGCTTCGGAAGGAAATGCTATCAGGAGAAGAATGATAGTCTCTACAATTGTCCCAAAATTCATTAGTGTACACCAAGGTCCCAATTTGGGGCCAGGCTGTAGCCTAAATAGTTGCAACGTGATCCCTCCCCTCCCTTAGTATGCACTAATGTAGTCTTTAAAAAACATACACTATGTTTTCCCTTTTCTCTCTAACGGGGGATTTCAAAGCTGTCAGTCTAATCCGTTCTTCCGACAAATAAGGAAATGAAGAGCCAGAGAAGCTACATCAAAAGGAAAATGCCAGATCAGTCATTTGACCCTCTGCATCCTGCTGTGAGCATTCAGGCTGCCAGGTGCCTCTTGCTTTAATGCCACTGCTCACAAGGCCATCGTTAGAAGGGTACCTCTGGGAAGTTCACACCAGCCCTCGGAGACAGGGTTGCCAGGTTGTCTGGCTTGGGACAGACATCTGAGAACATCAGAGAAGCAGAGAGGCTGAGGGTTTCCATGGTGACCACTGCGGAGCCCAGGTGCAGGTTCTAATGAGGCTGGCCAGGCAGCACTTCAGGAGCAAAGGTTGTGGGATACACCAGAAAGAAACCAGAGGCTACCAAGGTACTCAGCTGAAATCTGAATGGTTAGCCAGGCCACCAATAGACACTTCGTCCAGGAGACAGACCAATACAGCCCTGACCTGGACATGCCTGGACCTGTGTCAGCCTCTGTTCCATCTTCCCTCATAAAAGCATAATCAAAACCTGATAAAGTTTCTTCCCCTTTCATGGTGAGTAAATGGAGGCAGCTCCCCCAGCATCACTGAGTTTATAAAAAATGTCTCCAAGCCTGCTTTGGTGTCTTATTCTTCCCCTCTAACAAAACTTCTGAAGCTGTTCAAGTGGGGAGATCTCTTGCATTCATCCACAGAGCACTGTAAGTTATGATTTCTTGTCTCAAAGGGGGAAGCAGGTGCAGTTTTAGAGCTTACCACTGATCAACCTTGCCCAACATTGCTAGATTCTGATCTACCTTGCCCAACATTGCTAGATTCTGAAAAAAAACATTCTAAAATGCTAAGTCATCATAAACAATTCCCTGAAGAAGGTTTGAAAGACTTGGGAATTAGGTCAATAAATGAGAAAGAAAACAGATATGACCTCATGCTTAAGCAAAGCAAAGCAAACATTGTTAAGTCATATGAATGGGTGGGAGTTAAAGGGCACAGTCACATCTACTTTTCATGCCTGTCACAGATTTCAGAGATGCCATTGTTAGTAAATAAATTCCTTAAGTTGGGATTTTTGTGCCCTGTATAAAGATAAGTTAAAAAAAAAACACACACACACAGATAATAGTAGTCATTAACACTTTAGTATAAATTAGAACATCTGTGTACTATCACAGAGGGAGCACTCAGCAGTAAGAAGGAGAGAGAGGGGGGACTATAAGAACACAGAAGCATAGACAAAACAGTGTCTGGAAAAGGCAGGTTTTGGAAAGAGGCCTTAAAGTTATGATTACCCTGAAGACACTGCTTAGAAATAAATTGGTGTAGAGCAATTCCAAAAACAAAATGGCTGTATTGACAAGTCTCTACTTTAGTGCAAACACAATAGGCACCATCTTCTATTATTAAGAAAGAACTGAGTATGCCTCACATTTTCAGCAAATGTATTGGTAAATCCATACTTAACCAACTTGTGCTATCATTCCAGAAACACCACTCTAAGAGAAGGGAGTTTAGTGATAGTTTCTGCAACTATGGGGAAAATAGAAAATAAGATCATAATATTAAACTAGTCCACTGAAAATGATAATGATATAACACTCTAATAACTTCTTCTGGCCCCATCAGGCTAAAGTAAACTGGACCCCATAGGGCAGAGTTTAAATAGGTGCAGTACTCACTCGGAAGACCTTCTCCACTCTTGCAATGCTTTTGCCAAAGATGGTTCCAAGTTGGTCTCCAATTCCAGCCAATAAGAAACCAAAGAGTGGAATTCCAAAGATGGCATATAAAATACAAAAGATTTTGCCTCCTTCAGTGCTTGGAGCAATATTCCCATACCCTGGGGAGAAACAGTAAAAGACAGAGGGAGAGTGGTGAGGTGGCAGAGAAATTAGAGCACCGAAGCAGAGAAGATGAAGACTCCCGCAAGGATTTTGGATACCCTGCTAGGAGCTTCAGGAAGCAGAAGTCCACTTCCATGTTTGCTATAAAATTCATAACACCGATCTGTCACTTCTATTCCTTCTCTCATACATAGTCTTATGGAGATCCAATTTTCTTGACTTTTAATACACTTAGTTAGGTGACCTCTCTGTAATTTGTGGTCACCCAGCATTATAGTTCACATGGAAAACAGTACTGTCCATTTTGGAAACCCCATGGACATGCCTGATTTGGGGGATTTGAACATCTGAGAAAAGTTGACCATTGCCTTCGATTCAGAAAGTATCTCTTTTATAGTTTAATTCCGTAGGCACCCCCCTCCCCCACCTTGCCTCAATAGACTGTGGCTGTCATCAATGTTTGCCCATGTGGAGTGATGGAGGAGATGTGGTTTATGACAAATTCAAAAGGTCACAAAGCTCACCCCGGAAAGCCTGAAGAATGAGAACTGGGGGAAGGAAGACCGTGCCTCTTCCCTGCGTAAAGAGTGCTGTGAGCATTGCCTCCCTTTCCTCTCTCCTGGCAGCCACCATCTTCTCTGAGTCTTTCCTCTCCCCTCTCTCACTTCTTACACCTTAAGAGTTTGCAGGTATGACATGAATGTTTGCTAGTGGGATGGATGTTGGAGCACAAAAGATTCCTTTCAAAGCCAAATCCACTACCATCTTTCAAATAGAGCTTTGAAAACACCAACACCTACTTTCTTCAGACTCCTGCACTGACTTCAGTAATGCTTGTACTATAAAGACTGAGTGTAGTGTGTATGGATAAGATTAGAAAATAAGTGCCGGAAGAAAAAGATCTGGAGCATTAGTACAACTTAGAGAGGATGATTCCAAATTAACCTGATACTCACATGCCAGTGGGGATCGTGTATTATTATGCTAACTCATGTCTAGAGATTCACCGAACTCTCTCCAACATCTGGACCACTCCTGGGGGGCCTGTTTCTGAGTCCATGAGGTGGGTCAGTAATTGAGCTCAGAGCTGTTGGCATGTTGGGAATGCCACACGGGAAGAATATAGTTGCTGGCTCCTCTGGGCCAGCAGAACTCACTATGGCTTCTTATCTTTGGGTGATGAGTCACCTGGCTATTTTCCTTTTCAATTTTCTCATCAGAATCATTCAAACCTGTTATTTCAAATGATCTAAATTACAGTTTCCATTTCTTAAATGAGTGCTGAGGCAAGCCTTCCAATTGAGGTTCTTTATCCACTGCCAATTCGATTCCGTTGTGCCAAAAAAGGTTTTGGGAACTTTTTTCAGGTGCCTTCAGGAACTTGCACAAATGCATACACACCACATATACCACATACACACCACAAATACACCACACACACCACACACATACTACACATCACACATCACACACACCACACACATACTACACACCACACATATCACACATACTACATGTCACACATACTACACATCACACATACCACAAACATACTATATACACATGTCCCTCCACCCCTTCATGCACAAAATAGTGATACTCAAGAATGGAGTTACCTTATGTCATACATGAAGTGAGGACCTTAAATGCATTTCAAAACTTATTTGACTATTACTCCGCTAGACTATCCAAGAACTTTGATTTGATTGTTATTTTAGTGTTCTCATGTGTGAGACGCTGAATCGGTAAGGAACCAATTATGTAAAACATGTACAGTAAATGTTTACTGTATTGGATGTGAACATTAGAAAGGTTTTGAAGTATTTTTCTTGATCATTTTTCCACTATAAAAAGGGTACAGAATGACAGGTTCTAGGCAAAATCTTGATAAGGAGGGTTTGGATTGGTGGACACTCCCAATTTTCCTGGATAAAAACATACTTCCCTCTCCTTTACTCAAAGTAAGTCACAATTAAAAATGACAAATTCGACAACTTTATAACAACATGGATGTACTTAGAAGGAATCATATTAGCAGAAACAAGTCAAGAAGAAAAAGACAGAAACCAAATGACTTCACTAACATATGGGATACAGTGAAAAAATAAACAAAAGACTTTGGGAAAAGTCAAAACAAGCTAAGCACCAAACTGAAGAGCACAACTTTGAGCAGGAGGGAAGGGGGAGGGGATGGAGGGGAAGGGGAGTAAACCCTGGGGATTACAATGTTGTGAAATTTATATATAAATAAAAAAGAAAAACAAAACAACAACAACAACAAAAAAACAAAGTAAGTCACCACTACCCACACATCAGAAATTTTTTACTATTATCATTATTCCAGCAGCTTCTAAAGTTGTACACACAGAGAAGTACACGAAACACAAATTCTCGATTGAAATATGGGAAATTATGAAGAACAAATCTTACCTTCATGTCTTAGTTCCTAAACCAGTCTTTCCCATCTTTCAGAAATATAGTGACACAAATTAGCAAATGGTTCAAATTAATATATTCTAACTTGAAATGCAATAGGCTAATTTCACATCCTGTCTCATACAATTTTGTGCATGAGCTAAGCATTTACCTAGTCATTATATTTTTCCTATGCAAGTCTTGGGTATGATATTTAAAGTTTCCCTCCAATTATAGGAGATGAGAATCTCCTTTACTCTCTCATCACATTTTTCTACATTTCACAGCGTACTCTGGCTTGATAGTTAGCTAATATGCCTATAACTTTCTTTTTTCATTGATTTTGTGTATTTCTACACTGTCATGGCAGTCACGGTGAGGGGATAATAGGAGTCACACTGACTTGTATTTGACTTTACAACTTAGTGATTTTCCCTTGTTTTCTCTGAGTCCTTCCAGGAAGTCCCCTCTCGAATCATCAGAATTACATTAACACAGACAGTCCTGTCGGAAAGCAGGGGAATGTGCCCACACAGCTTCACCTCAGGCAGGTCTGAAACAGCCTGGTAACTCATGAGACATTTCTGACTCTAGCTTGACTGGGTCAAGACCCCTCCTTACTGTCAGGGAAGATAGTTTTCTCGTAGCCAGACACATGGGACAGAAATGTTCTTCAGACATGGGCCAGCAAGCGGAGACTCTGGATCTGTTCAGCAGGCATACTGCTAGTCCTGACAGAGCTGCTTTCAGAGAGCATCTGCCCCACCTCCTGGGGCACTGAGCTCGGGAACATTCCAGGGTCATTCAAGGAGCCAGCCAAGCAAGTTACAGGACAGAGGTTCCAGGACCCAGGCCATCTCATGTAGCCTGGGGGTCCTCAGATTCCCTTCCCCAAATTCCTGGAGGGACTCAGAGAAGACATGGGAAAATCACTAAGCTGTAAAGTCAAATACAAGTCAAAGTGTGACTCCTATTACCCCCTCACCGTGACTGCCATGACAGTGCTTACCATACTTGGTTCCTTACCGAATCAGTGTCTCACAGACAAGAACACTAAAATAACAATCAAATCAAAGTTCTTGGATAGCCTGGGAGAGTAACAGTCAAGTAAGTCTTGGAATATATTTAAGGTCCTCACTTCATACATGATATGAGGTAAGTCCATTCTTGAATATAACTATTTTGAGCACGAAGGAGTAGAGGGGCTTGTGTGTATGTAGTATGTATGTAAAATGTGTGTGGTATGTGCTGTATGTGTGGTGTGTATGTGGTATATGTGTGGATGTATGGTGATGGATGTGTGTATACGGTGCATGGTATGTGTGTGGTGTGTGTGGTATGGGATGTGTGTGTGATGTGGGGTTGTATGCACTATATGATTTGGGGGGGTATGTATGTTATAGTATATGTATGTGTGTGGCATAATATTGTGTGGTATGTGTATATCCGTATGCGGTATGGTGTATGTATGTGTGTGCTATGGTGTGTGTGGTATGTGGACGTGTGGATGTGAGGTGGTGTGGTATATGTAGTATGTATATATGTATGTGGCATGGTGTGTATGTTGTATGGTATGTGGCATGTATATATGTGTATGGTGTGGTAGGTGTGGTGTTTAGTATGTATATCTGTGTGGTATGTGTGGTATGATATTTGTATATGCGTGTGCAGTGTCTCCTGCCTCTGATGGACTATATGGGGAAGATAGTTCCAGTCTGACCCTCAACCCTGTCACTCTGGGAACATTCCAGAACATACACTTTGGAATTCTACTCTGAAGCAGCAGAAGGGCCACAACCCTGAACCTGTGGATCCAGTTTCATGGGGCCAGTCAGGCTGCCCCGCCCACCCTCCCAGAATGTCCAGGAGACCTCTGTATCCAGGAGTAACCGCCATATGCCAGCTCCATGGAGAACAAGAGAACACGGGGCTCGTGTTCTGATTCTCCCACTTCATCACTCTCAGCTCTGACACGATTTCCCTGACCCTCCTGCCTCGCTTCCCTCCTCTGAAAGATGGCCTACTCTCGGGCCCAGGCCTTACAGTGGTTACGGATGAGGTGAATCACAGGTGAAGTGCGAGTTAGCAGTGCAGGCTAAGCCCACAGCAACACCACGCGAGCCCAGCACCCACCGATGCTCACCGCGACAGGTTTCCTGGGAGGAAGCACTGTGTCTCCAGGAAAACCAGGAGAAAGCAGAAAGTTGCTCCCTCTTTCCCCAGAAACTCCGCAGTCCTCCCGCAGCACCAGGACAAGGGGCTCATGCCTGTAACTTAGGATGGGCTGGCGCAAAGCCTTGGGCAGCCCATGCCTGGATTTGGGGTGCAGTCTCTTGTGGTGCAGCTTGGGACAGCCAAAGCTGAGAGATGACAGGGGTAACAGCTGCTGTAGACGCCACTGATCAAGCGGGGCAGGATTTCAGCAGAAGACGTCCAAGGAGCTGCTCCACAGCTGGCTTGGGAGATTCCAGCAAAGGCGTAGCCCAAGCTGTGACCAGACTGATCCATTTGCAAGACGCTCACGTTCAAGCCCTGGCTGACCCATTTTCTCTCTCTCACTGCTTGCTCCAACACAGACACAGCACCAGAGCATCCAGCCTGACCTACTCCTAGGCTGGGCTTGTGAACGGACCACCAGGATCCCCTATGCCACTGGCCCGAGCTGGAGCCTGACTGAGGCCCATGGGCACTCGTGTCAGATTGGACCATCTTCAATCCCGTGCGATTTCACAGGCTCCTCTGACAAGGCTTCTGCAAATGACCAGCCTGTCAGAAGCAAGGCACAAGGACCAAGGCAGGGCTGGGATCTGTTCCCCACTGGCCAGAGAACAGCCTAGAGCCCTCGACAGAGAGAAAGGTGGCGTTTACACAGGAGCGATGCAGGGGCACGTGCACACGTGCTCCATTGACTACTTACAGCCAAGGAAGGTCTCTGCCAAGCTACGTGCCATCCTGTTCTGGAATTTGGTTAAGAGTGTGCACTTCAGAACCAAGCGTCTGTGCATGTGGGGCAGGTTTTGTGGGGGTGTGAACTGTGCAGGTCCAGGGCCCCCCATTCATTAGGGCCCCTGGCTGGGCTCACAGGCTCAGCTGTTCCCACTTGATGCTCTTAGTCGTTTTCAACAGGGACCACATTTTCATTTTGCCCTGGGCACTGTGCCTGACGGAGCTGGTTCGGGGAATAAAGCTGGATGCTCGGACCTACCGACCTTACGTCTCTGAGTCTGTCTTCTCATTAAGAAAATGAGGGTAATAACAGTACCTCACTCATGGGGTTCACATAAGGCTGAATGAGGCAATGCGTAGTACCAGGCCTGTTGCCACAGCAACTGCTCTTTATCAGCAAATCCACGGGCCATATATCCAAGTCAAGAGCTGATGTCAGAGAAACAGCTGCCTAGTACCTTGTCAGGTACAGTCTGCCACTGGGGCCTCCAGGCAGGTCACACAACTAGTGGTCACCCTCCAGGACCTGGCAGGGTCCCTCACTGATGTGAGTAGAGCCGGGAGACTCCATGCAAATGTGCTTCAAGACTAAGATCTGCAGCACTGCAGAGCTAGGGGTTAGCCCTCTGCAAGGGTGGTTTAGGAAAGCCATTCCTCCACCTTAGAAGAGCAGGGCATTTGGGACCCGGACCCACACACACACACACACACACACACACACACACAGAGTCCACAATCAAGGGCAAGGGCAATGTGTGCTCCTTAAGGAAGATTGCCCAAAGGACTATAGTGTCAAAGGCTTTGGAGAGAGCAGCACCAGGTCAAAGACTGGGACTGTCTAAAGGTGCTAAACTGAATGGGTGGGATCAGGGTGGGGGCTTGGTGGGGTGTAGAGTGTCTGCCTTCTGCTTGGCCCCCGCTCGCAGAAGAGCCTGAATGGCTCCCCTTTTGCTAAATGGTTCTGTGTAGCTGAGCACAGGGAAGAAAGGCCTTGATATCTTCAGATAAAAAGGACATCTGATGGTGAGAAGCTTGGCTGCTTTTCAGGAGTGACTCTTACTCCTAAGATCCCTCCAACATGTCCTAAACAACCAACACGTGTTTCTTGTGTCTGAAAAGCACATCCGCTCACAAGGCTCAGGAGAGTCTTTCTGAAAAATAATTTGGCAAGCCTTTAAAAGTCTGCGCCCTCCCCCGCAACACACCAACTCCTTATGGCTCGTCCTGTGGGCACAGCCAGAGGTGAAGACCACACAACATGCAAATTCTCATACTGTCACCAACCAAAATGGAAGCAGCATAAGCCTCTGTCTTCTGATGACAGGTGGGAAGCTCATCCCTAGAAGCACATCAACAGCTATGTCTTTCAACGAACCTTAGTCCCACATAGGACAGAGGCCCAAGTCCTATGTTTATCATATTATGATGTTACCCATTCCATGACCTCAAGCACGCAGGCAAAAGCATGTGTTTCAAAGACAATGAAAGGATCTCTCCTCAGCTCCCACTTCATCCTTGGCTCCATCATAGTGGAAAATCTCATGACAAATACAAAGATTTTGTAGGCTCCCGATTTTATGTGTTGATGCCACATGTAGATAATGAAGAAGTGATAGTGAAAAGGTAGGGGAAGAGACATGATTTGCTCACCTTGTTATTGTTGCTAACATGCACTAAGGTTTTCTGTAGGATCCTCTGACTATGTCTTAATAGACTCTGCTCTGCAGTTAAAATCTAGCCAGGCAAATAGTGTTCCACCTCTGATACATTCTTCTTCCACTGAGAAAATAGCATTTGGGACAAGGTCCCCAACCTCTGACTGCATCACTGAGCTGTGACTCTAATATGGACTTATACTTTGGATTAGGTTTTATTTTTGTTTGATCTTTGTATGCTTGCTTTGTAGCACTTTTCTTGCTCTGCCTCCACTTTCCATCAGATCTGGGGGGACAGTCCCCAGCCTAAGCCTGCAGGCTCCCCCTACAGAGGCAATACCAGGCGGCCATTGGCACATGGACCCAGAGGCATGCCCAGTCAAATGTTCTAAGACTTTAAATCCAGCCCAAGCAGCCCAAAGAAGCTACAGTGGGCGGCAGGGTGAGGTGCTGGTCTTGAGGTTCAGCTGCCTCCTATGATCTTGACCCTAAGTCTGTAGTATTAGGACTTTTTCAGTGTTAGGTGATAGAAAACCTGAGGCAGACTCACTTAGGCATAAAGGAAATGCATTCACCCTGGTAAATTGGAGATTTAATGCTTATTTCTTAACATGTCATGGGCAGCTCCAGCCAAATGTCATGGGCAGCTCCAGCCAAAGCTCAAAGGAGTGAACAGGGACCCATTTGTCACCCCCCTTTCATGCTCTATGTCATCATGGTCAGCTGACATCAATCTGGCAAACCATCAAGGGAAACAAATGACCAGCAGGGGCCTGGGCCTAGCTCTTCCCAGACTTAACTCCAGTAGGAAAGAGCATTCACTTCCTCCAAAGCTCAGCCAGAGACTGAGGTATTTATTGGGGTGATCCCAATTTCATGTCCATCTCTGAACAAATGATGGTGGTCATGCAAATGCAAGTGACTGGATTTCCTAGTCTAGACAAAGTGAAATTCCCAGGCCCAGGGCCACGCATGGTAAGGGGTAAGCGGGAAAACAGATATGGGGACAAGTTTGGAATTGACATGGGAGCCAGACAGCAGAAACCAAGACTGGAGTCATTCGCACAAATTCATAAATTCCAGTGTAAGTAAATAAAAAGGAAGGAAATGGTATCTATTAAATGGTATTTATCATCATGCAGACAGAATCACCACTCCTCAGTTCACATCAGGTTATGTGGGTCGATGAACATATTATTCTTAAGTAAACTGAGTCCTTGGAATCCTAACAGTTTGAAATAAAAAATAAGCACCATCCATATATGTTTCACTGTAATCACAATGTATTCCAATGCATCACACAGAGCACTGATTTAATCATCTAATTAAACAGGAAAGTTGGGATTTTTCTGCCTGTTTTAATAGTCACTAAAAGCTCATGGATGCAGTACTGGGTACTAGGGTATATTTTCCAATGTACACCTCTAAAAATGGCCCATATTTTCTTCATTTTGTTGATTTTGCTATAAACCCTCCTAAAATGCATGATACATTTCCCCACTTACCAACCAGATCATTGAACATAATTTAACTTGACATTGGTCTTCTCTCATCCTCTTAAAGGGATGCTCTCAGATGCTATTGAGGTTTATAGTACATGTTGCTTTTAAATGGTGGCAAGTCACCCTCCTTCCTTTGCCAGGTTCTGTGTGACTGTAGACTAATATAATCCAATCTGGTCTGGAATGTCTGAAATAGTTTCTAGGCCCGATACCCACTAATATAATGTATACCTCACCAAATATAATAGTTGTTCTTTAGTCTATTTGCAGACTTGTGTGAACCTCTAGTTTTTTCTATGACCAGATTTAAGAGACTCTCTAAAAGCAAATAATTATCTTTCATTCTGAATTTTCTTATTGTACATCACTGTCTTGATTGCACCAATGTGGAAACAATACAAGCCCTAAAACAAAAGCAAAACCTGTGCCTCTAAAACAACCCTTAGCATCTGAAACTATAACAAGTCAAAGATGTGCATCTCCCAAGGAAGGTATAGTCTCCATTATGCAGGTAAGGTATGGACAGGTAAGGATCGGGGAGAGGGAAGAACCTTCCAGAAGGTATAGCTGAGGCACAGAGCTCAATACATAAGGGAGTTCCATGCAGAGTATAAACAGATATTAATGAAGGAATTCTCCCACCATGAA
Organism: Uropsilus gracilis; assembly: GCA_004024945.1. NCBI lineage: Eukaryota > Metazoa > Chordata > Mammalia > Eulipotyphla > Talpidae > Uropsilus > Uropsilus gracilis. The sequence goes on from PVHY01011844.1 coordinate 12,126, forward strand.
GAATCCTCTCACTGCCTCACCATCATTATTTCAACTAGTAACTGCTGTGTGTCTCCAATCTTCTGAATACCAATTTTCTTGCAGTATTACTTCACTATCACAAGGGTTAGAAAACTCTCCAAGTGATTTAAAGCAGAGCTGGGATAAATACAGAACCTCTATATTCCACCATAATTTTAAGAATTACCGAAAGAAGCTAAGATTGAACAGAAGGACATATGGGAAAACAATAAAGAGAAGCAGCACAAAGAATGAAACACAGACCCATCAGTGACCAGTGAGAGCAAAAACCAATCGGGTGAGGTGAACTTCAGAAGAAATACTTTTGTTTGCACTAACTATACAACACAGGGTGAAAAGGGATAGCTGCAGAATCCCATGGAAACTTGATCTGGTCAGAAAAATAGAAGAAGCAGGACTAGTCAAGAATGACACAGATGGGCCATATTTGTAGGAAGCACTGTATCTCTTTGGCAGCAGGAAAGAGGTGAGTCTTATGATATGCTCCCTAAAAGGGTACTCAGCCTCTGGCTATGCTCCTCTCCCCAACCCCATTGAAGCACTTGACAGTCAAATATCCAGTTTGCATGGGATCAAGTGAAAAAGAAGCAAGCTTAGCATAAAGGTAAAGCTTTCATCTCAAAAAAATTCAAAAGAGCAGCCAAGTTATCATTTAAAGAATATGACTCAGCAGAAAAATGTTGCCCCCCCCCGACCCATCAGACAAAAATTGTGACCAACTATGAAGTAATCACCTCTCAGAATCTTCTTAGAGAAACCACAAAGAAGAAATGCAAGAAATCAGGGAAGAAATGAGATGATCTGTGAAGTTGAAATATAAGCTAATGGAGTCAGGTTAAAATTGGAAAAGAAAAAAAATACCCTAGTGATCACAAAAAAATGAAAATTAAGTTGCAAGGAGCACATAGCACAATAGGCACTATGAAAAATAAACATACCAAAAATGAATAAAAATTATAAAGTGAATATAATGACAACCAAAATTTAAGAGTTCAAAAGGAAAAGAGGGGAAATGATAGCAAAAGAAAATGATAGCAAACACAACCATATAACATATAGAAAATGTTCAAAGATCACAATTAAGAAAATCTTCTTGATGTAAAGAAGATAAAGCCTGCTAGTATTTTCAGATGAAATATAAAGAGATAATCATTTGAACAGTCCAGAAAAAGGGGTTCAGTCACATCTATAGTTGTCAGTTTCTCTACAGTAGCATAAACACCAGGAGCTAATAAAGTGACATCTACAAGGCCCTTAAAAAATATGTCAGTGGTTTCATTTCCAGTCACACTAGCCTTCAAGTGTAGAACTACCATTTTGCATTAACAAGAACTTGGAAACTATTGCTCTCACCAAGTCATTCTTAACGGAATTACTTTAAGAAGAGTTTCAGCCAGGAAGTGCTAATGAAGAAAAGCATAACAAGAAGACTAGTAGTGAACACTGATCCAATCTAACTGTAGAATAAGATGAAAGCAAATATAAGTTTCAGGATACAAATCATTTACCCTGAGGTCATAGAATGACACAAGGTGTAATAATCAATAGCAAAGGAGGAGAGAAGTTGTGACGCTGACTGGCTTCACTGACTGAATTACAGGAATGACTGAGAGCCCAGAGTTATTTAAAGTGGGAAAATCATCTATTAGAAGCCTATGCATAGTTAATCATCTAGAAGTAAATATCAGAAGGAGTGCATTGACTGAAATTGCATGATGGGAAGAGACAGCCCCCATGATAGGGAACTTAGAGGCATTACTTAAAGGACAGAATGCTAAATTACAATCTGTGATCCTTATGAAGTTACCCATGAAGGCAAAAAAGAAACTCCCCAAGTGTTCGAAGACAGACAGATAAATAAAATAAGACAAAAATGGGTGCAGGAAAGAAGTCAGCAAAACTGACTACCATGTGACCCATCACGAAGCGCCTTACCAAAACAAGTAGACCAAGCAGATGGTTGTATTACTCCAACAGAGCTACACTGGGAAGAAAGGAAGATGAGAAGAGAGGGCTCCTAAGGTGGAGAGGGGAGAAAGGAAATATATATCTTGTCTTCTACAATGGGAAGTCAAGAAATAATGTTCCTATATGAAAATTTAGAGAGTGAGCCTCTAAATGTGATAATTAAAGATGGAGGTGAGTATCAAAATAATCAGTCAAATGAAATGAAAACGGCTGCTTCCAGGGAGGTGAAAAGGGGAGAGATGGGCAGACCGCTATTTTATGCAACCAACTTTGGAGAACATTCTGGTTCTTTGCTACAAAAATTTAATAAAAGGTTTGATTTATTTTTCAAAAGGATTTGAGCTCAATTGAGTCCTCTGAATCCAACTGGCCAATTCCTATTTTGACTTTTCACTCTACCCTCTTCATTAAATCCTTTCCAACAAAACCCTCTCTAGCCCTTGACTTTGAAAAATGAAATTCTTCATCCCGCTTTGCCTTGGACTGAAAGCCACCACAACTGCCTGCTTTAATCTGACAGTATTTCATAAGCTCCCTGAGGACCTCACACTGCTGTGTGTTCTGTGAGGACAGAACGAATGCGGACTTGGTGCCATTACTCAGGAGGCCTGCAGAGGAAAAGAGATTAGCAAATGAATGGTACCTATGGTGGTGATGACAGTTCCAGCAAAGAAAAAGGCACTTCCAAGGTCCCAGTGACTGCTGTTGTTGGAAGAGTTTCCTATTGGACTTACGCCTGCGTTGTCAGCGTCAAGGGCATGCTGCAAAGAAAGTGAAAATGCATGAGCCTCAGTTAAAAGTGTTTAAAAAGCTCAAGACCCTGCCATGATCTCTAGAGAACTGGTTAAGTGGACAGGGGGACAGTCCTAAAGTGAAAGACCGTACTTCACATATTAAAATTAAAAACTGATATGGGGGGGAGGGAATGTAGGGTAAAGAGCATGGTGCTGGTAATGGAAAGTTTGCAGGGACAGGAGTTAGACAAGCCAGACACCGCATGCTTACTGCTGAGCAGATGCACACATGGATACCCAGCAAGGAGAGGCCACCAGAGGCCCCCAGAGTGGACATTCCTGAAGGCAGGATTGCAGTTGCTTCTCTTTCTTTTCTGTTTTGTTAAAATGGTTTCCACTGAGCTGGTTTCAGGGCTGGAGAGGATGAAGAACACGTACTCCGAGTTGGACTGCCCTGGCTCTGGTCATCATTAACTTTAGAACCCTGGGCAAGCTATTTTAGCCTCTCTAAGCACAAATGTCCTCATTTGCAAATGAAGGATAATATAACTTTCCCCGTGTAGGTATGCAGATTAAATGAGATGGTTCAGGTCATGCATTTAGCCGACACCCAGCCAGTCGATGCTGGACAAAAGGAGACTTTTCGAGATCATCGTTTCAGCCTGCCTACACTCACTCACTGCTCCGTTTTAATGCAAATGATAATGCCTCACTGCCTATTGGAACTGGAGTTCCATGAATTCTAAAAGTGCCAATGAGTGTGCCACATCAATGACCCTGTCTCGTCTGACACTACTGTGAAAGCATCCATCCCAGTTGCACTCTCCTGGACACATCGCATATGTCTTTGCATCCTGTCTTGAATGGGACCATCCTTCCCATTAGACCCTTCTGGGTCTAACCCAGACTGCTTCTCAGGGAGGCTGGAGCAGAGTAAGACAGAAAGCCTCAGCAGTCTTTCCTGAATTGGCCCAGCCACCACTTCCGGAGCTGGGGGAGGGGAAGGAATGCTGTCAGAGTCGACCACTGTAGGCCATTTAAACAGGTGAGCTTGGTGAGGAAGAGAACAGGTGGAGCCTGGGTTGGGGGGAGAGAGTTTGGCAGACATGAGCGCTCCTTCTAGAACATCAGAGTCTGTTCCCTGGACAAAGTTGAAATAACCCCAGGGGGCAATAGCGAGACACAATTAAATATGGAAATGATATTAATTCTAAATAACACCCATTAAGCTTGTTGGAACAGATTGTAAGAACCACAAATCAGAGTACAAATGGAAAATGTCAATCACCGGCACATTTTGCCTTCATTGATCTGAGATATTTTGGTTTCTATACCAGGACTCACCAGCCTTTTTCCAAAAGGGCTAGGAAATAAAGAGTTAGGTTGTATGTGATAGGTCATGTTTAGTTTTCTTTTCTTTTACAACTGTTTAAGTATGCAAAACCATCCTCAGCTAGGATCATACAAAAGCAGGCCTAGGCTGGCTTGGAACATCAAATACAGGTACGTGGATTCTAAAAAAAGAGTCTCTTTTAAATAAGACTCTAGTTCATTCTTTCCTGCCTCCATGAACACGACCTATCACACTGGCTGCTGTTCCCAACATAAGCCCTGCACCCCAGCATTTAAAATATGCCTGCACAGAACATGTACAGGCGGCCTTTGGCCGATGGGTGAAATTGGCCTGACAATATCACTTATGCATCAGGGACCAGGCTCTGCTTGCTTTACAGAGAAATCAGTTGCTGAGCCCTCTCCGTGGGGAAGACACCAGTGTCACTGTGCTGTGTGAGCACCTTTAGACCAATCCACAGGCATCGATGATTTTGTTTACACTCAGCTAGAGCACACCCATCTGGAAATAAAACCTCAGGGACAGCTCCCGGCCCCAGTCACCTAGGCGGCCTCAAATCACACCATCCGTTCCTAATATTTACAACTTGCTGGAGCTGCAAAGAGAGTCTGGATCTGGTCCAGCCCCACTGCACGCGGAGAGCTGCCCATAAACATGAGCAAGTCCAGGGCCGTGTATAAAACAGGTCATAGCCGAGGTGAGTGGGGTGAGCGTTGGCTTCATCCGAGAATCCAAAGGTCCCTTTTCAAGTGTAGCTTTTTCTGAATTGTGCAAATTCAAAAATAGCTCATCTTGGCACTCGTGGCCCTCAAGGAACATGTTTCAGTTGAAAAGCAAAAATGCTAACAGTTGTCAGGTACCTGCACAGAGGTGGGCGCTGGAGGGTGCTCCCGATCACCCCAGGCCACAGCTGGTGTGTTGTTCAATTTCAGCCTTTTTACAATGTATAAGGAGGGGAAAGTATCCTCACTTTAGAGAGGAGAAAATAGACTCAGGAAAGCTATTCTCTTGCTCCAGGACACACAGCCAGGAGCTGAAGTACAAAGGCAAGTCCTTAGTGTAAACCTGAAGGTAAACCAGAGCTTTGCTTTTTGTTGTTGTTGTTTGTTTTTTCTTTTTTAATTTGTTTTATTTTACATCCTTATCTACCCTGGGGTTCTCCCACCACCTTCTCACCAGTGAACCATATTAGTCTTTTGTGCCCCTCCCACTCCCACTTTCCTTTCCTCTCCACATGGTGCCCAGAACACATTCATGTCCCCGAACCGCCCCCCACCCCAACTCTATATGCTGATGAGGGGAACTGACCACCATTGCCCAAAAATTTAGGAAGAAGAAGGGACCTCTCAGGGGGTCCTTTCCAATTCTACTCTTCCCACCTGTGTGTGCTAGGAGGGAACAGGCTGCACTGGGCTGCTGGAAACTCTGAGGAGTTAATTGCTCTGCATTAAAAGTAAACATTTCAAAATAAACAAATCAAAATGGGGAAAGGTTGATTTTATACCCTTAAAGGAAGGACATCAAGAAAACAGCCTGACAAGGGAGAAAGAGAAGATGGGAGGATGGGTGACCCCAGGATCCTGAGTTCAGTTCTAAGACAGCCTGGGGGCTGCTGACATGATACTCCAATGTCACCAAACAACTCCCTCACCTGCTCCCCTCAAAGCTGCAACAAAGTGAGCTGCGCACAGAAATGCCTTGGGGAAAGTGGTTTGTGCCAATTAAATATAAAGGTTGCGATAGGCACAATAGGGCCAGAGCAAGGTTTAGAGTCTGAAATGAGGGGGAAATAAGCACTCTTACGAGCCATCAAGCTTTGGTTTGGACAGTTACCAACCCCAGGAATGAGGTTCAACTCTAGCTAGGTCTCCTGGGTCAGAAAGACGCCAACAAAACACCTTGAAAACGAATCTGCCAACCCAGTCACATATAGACACAGGAACCTGTGGATAGTTGAAGAGCAACCTTTTTCTGATTGAGTTTATGCTCCAAATTTTATAGATTTTCTAAAGTATTTCTAACAATCATAAGCATCTGAATTCAAGTAAAATATTTTCAAATTAAATACATTTGCTTTTAAGTTGTTTTTTCCCCTCTGTGAAGATCGGCCAGCCAACCAAAAGTATCTTAACACAGAGATAACGGAAGGGTGCTTCTGAGCCCAGGCACACATGGGATCAGTTTTAGGGCACATTCTCGGGCTCAGTGCTGGTGTTCACATCCATGCCCACCATTCACAGAGGTCTTGTGGGGATCCAAACCAGAAATCAGACTAGGATGTGAGATCATCGGACTGCAGAGAGAGGACACTAGACTAGAGGCATCACTTTCATCCTACTGCTTCTTGCATTTCCTTTCCAGTGACTAAGTCGCTGTTGCCTGCACCCAGCCAGCAAGCAATTCATGAGCAGATGCTTAAATCAATAATAAATGAATGAACAAATGAAAGTAATACATTGAAGCACATGATTTCCCAGGATGTGAAAGGAAAGCAATTGATTTGTTTGTCAAATTAGACCAACATAAGAAAGAAGCCCAACAAAAAGAAATCTGATTGACTGATGTTTCAAGGGGAGAAAGGTGAACAGATTGCTGAAGGCAGGCAAGACTGAAGGGAATTGGTTTCTTACAGAGTAGACATAGAGCTCCCAGGGCCTTTTGGGGGGGGGGGGAACTGGGGAAAAGTTGTCAAAGAATAGAAACTTCCACTTCTAAGGTATGCCCTGGAAATCCAAGGCAGGACATGGTGACTATAATGAATAACACTCACTATATACTTGAAAATTGCTGGGAGCTGATCTTAATTGTTCTCAGTACTAAAGAGGAATGGTAATTATGTGACATGATGCAGGAATTAACAGGGCAATCACCAGGAATGAGGGCCTATCAAACCAACACCTTATGTACTTTTGTACAGTGAGAGGTGACAATTATATTGCAATAAAACTGGGGGGAAAAGAAAAGAATGTCTCCCCCTCCCCCACCCATCCATCCCCAAGCTTAGAACAGCCTGAAAGATATAACAGAGAAACTACAGTCTCTCACAAAAGGGGCAGGGGGCAGAGAAGGAAAAGAGAAGAGAGGGAGTAAAGATCCCTCGGAGACCCCCAGCCGTCTCCCCCCAAGATCCCCCGCAGCTGTAAACCCACAAGGCCATGCCGGGCTACATCAATCACCGTTGGGATCAGGAGTTGCGTCCTGAGCATTAGTGTGGTGCTGGGATGACTGATGAGCCACAGAGGACCACTAACTGTCTGTGGCTTTTCTCCTATGATCTGTGTACTCGGTGAGCTCATCCATCTCTCTTTTCCCTTATGTGACACCAAAAGGAAAGACAAACAAAAAGTGGAACAATAATCACTTGGCTTGTCTGAGATGGGTTGAGCAAGAACACCAATTGGAGCCACATCTGGGACACTAATCACTAGGGTGAGATTGGTTGGCAGGTGAGTTGTCCAAACATGGACACTTGAGGAGTGAAAAGGGCTCTGGCAGTAGCAACGCAGGGACCCTGATAGGTGGCACCCAGGAGCTTATGCTCCAGGATATGGCACCTCCCTGCGGACACCCAGATGGTGCCCAGGTGACACCCAGGTGGCGCCAGACCTCAGCCCCAGAGCACAGTGGGCAAAAGGACTTAGAAGTTCCATGTTCCGGCTGGGGAAGGGGTGGGGTGAGGTCATGGGTGTGGAAAGCAGCTTCATAAATGTATTAAAAATGCACGTACTTTCAGCCATTAATGGGCGGAAAGCAAGCCGCAAACCCCATGGGATAGGCAAAGGCGATGGCAGACCACATTCCTTGCAGTTCAGACACGCCTCTGAAGATCTGCAAACTCCACATCCAGCTTCGTCCCACCTCCTCACATACACAGCGGTGGAAGGGCCTCAGGTGAGAAGCGGAAGTACCAAATTAATTCGTTGGCCACAGTTGCCTTTTATCTCTCCATCTTGAAAAGTACTTCCCAGCTAGAGGGTTCACAGCATCAGAACTGAGTATGCTGGGGATGGGGGGAGAGGCTATGCAGGATGGTAACCAGTGTTTTAAATAACAGTGGGAGGGTATTGGAGAGGAAACCTGGAGCTGTGGTTGCACCGCAGGCCACCAGGTGGCTGTTTCCAGAAGCCTTTGCTTTAGGACAGAGGTGGTGGTGTAAAGCACCTCAGCTACTGCTACTGAACAACGTTGCAACAGTTCATTCTGAGCAAGTTACCTACTTCTCTGAGCCTTCAGCTCCTCATCTGTAAAATGAGGGGACTCTTCCTCACTGGGTAATTAGTAAGACTTTTCCTCACTGATCTATGACTTTGGATAGCGTGCTTTGGCCATTGGTCTGTAATTAGATGAATAATGGGAGGAACACTGCCTGAACATCTGTGTGTACACACACTAACTCAGCCTAGAAGATGCACCATGACCTTCTTCATGAGACATGAGACTTTGAGTGGAGGATCTTGCCCACGGCCACACAGCAAAGCTAGCAAGCGGATGCTCTCCATGCTGTCAACAGGAAATTCATCCTCCTAAACACTGGAAAGGTAGCTTCTGTGTTCTCCTTTCTCCCCATCTCAGACCCTCCTCTTGGTCCAATTCAGGCTCTGATTAGAGCAGATTGGCTCCCACCCAAGCTGGATCACCCTGAGTGTTGAAAAAGTATAGGGAGAAGGTGGTTCGCCAACATGGCAGCCAGGCCAACCTGAGTGGACTGGCCATCCTAACTGTCACCTCTTCAGACTGTCAGCAAGTAGATGCTACAAAAGCCAGGCCAGACCATAAAAAGCTGAAGAGAAAAAAGAAAAAAGTACCTTCAATGCCATGGTAAATATTATGATAGTGTTTATTTTCCTGCTGTCCTGTGTATCCAGTTATGTGCAAATATTAGCCTTTCCTTGTGGGGAGAGGTGTAGGCAGCAAAGTTCATCAGAACTTTACAACCTGGTGATAAATCTAAGGAAAAGGGACCTGCAGAATGGGTGGGACAGGGGAGCATAAAGAATAAAAGAGAAACTCAAAATGATCTAGGCCACACATCCAGAGCCTATGATCTTAGATAAGCAAACTTTCCTTGTTACCATTCATTTTTCATTTTTGGGGGTGTGGGGAGGGTGTCCAAAATTCAATCCATTAGCACCTGGGTATACACTTATGATCACCTGCTGAAATACTGTCATACGAAACCAAACTATATTGGGAGGAGTTCTTTTGCCTTCCAAATTCTATATTTCCTTGCAATATAGAATTCATGTCTTTCTCATTGACTACATGAAAGGATGAAATAAGAGATAGTTTAGAAACCACAAGAAAGCTATCAAGTCCACTAAGGAAGTGGGGATACAGGTATACACTCTGATAATCTCAATAAACTTTCAGGCTAAATAGCTGTCATCCTTTCTTCTCCATTTAGACTCAGCCTCTACAGACTGAATCACAAATTTGCCAAGTGATGTTGAAAAATCACCTGGTCCTGAGATGAATGTTTGATGTATGCCTGGTCTCTCCACACTTGAGATCAGAGCTATCAAGATGAGTGTGTACAATGGCTGGGGGCGGGGGGCAGTGACGGGGCTACAAAAGCAGTTAGGACTCTGATTCATTGCAGTGTGAGCTAAATCAGAGATGGCTGTTCCCATGGCCACTGCACAGAGCCTGAACTTCAACAGATGATTCATAACATGAAAAGGCAGTACATCTGCCATCTTGTTTCCACTGTAGTTATTACCTCCATGACTTCTAGGTCTTGAGTGCTCAATATTAGACCCACATTAATATTTCATTCCTGTGTCCCCTTAGCATCTGTCGTCAGCATCATCTATCAGCACATCTTTCTAATAAACACATTGATACGGAGGCAGGCAAGGAAGTAGACCTAATCCCAGAGACTTAGGAGAAAGTTCTAGAATACTCATCCAAATAATATAGCAGTCAACATTCACTATGTGCCAATCTCTGCCTTCTTATTCAGTCTTTGCAAAAATCCTGTAAGAATCCCTATCATTAAAACTGGACTTTTAGTGCTAAACTTCGTGGAGTATACACAGGGGTTGATTTATAATGACGCACATCTGAAATCACTTAACATTATAATACAACGTTAATTCAACAGAAGCATTAAAAGTAAATAATCCTATTGTCTTTCCCATTTTATAAATGAGACCACGAAAAATAGAAATAACTTGTCCATCATAACATCATAGGTAAAAGACAGAGTTGGGATGGGTTGAAAGGCCACTCTCCCACGGATATAGCTTTCTGTGGAGCTGGTGGTTGCTTTCTAATGTTCCTCTATTAAGTTACCTTCTTCCACCTGACGAGGGACAATCCACAGAAGTTGTAATTTGTATTTATGATCCTCACTTTTCAGGGAATAAAAGGTTAGGCCCTCATGTAGTAAAGTGACATTGTATCAGGAAGCTTTCTGTTTCTCAGCTCATTTCCACCAAAAAGGAAGAGGAAATAGGTGTTTTCAATAAATATTGGTAAGTGCAGATCTGAACACTAACACATTTCCATTGGTTTTAAGTAGACTCTACTGACCTAGCCTCCATACCTCATAAACATACAAAGCTACATCCTTGCAGTACCCAGCTAACAGGTAAACCACTGCTCTCTGTGTCTCTGCCCAGTTGAATGAAGGTACTTGTGTGTCGCACAGATCAAGTCAGAGTCTCCTCCCCTGTGACCAAGGCTCTGAGTATTTCTTCATCTTTTTGCACCAACCACTCCAACAACTCAAGCCAGTGTGACCGCCCCAGGGGGACAAGAGCGCTGTAGTAAAGAAGCAGGGATTCTACCTGGACCCAGAACCAAGTCTGACCTCTCATGTAAGTACAGGCAAGTTAATGTCTCTGTTCTTCAGTTGCTTACCTGGAACGTGATAAAGATCAAGTGACCCATTAATCATAAAGCTTTTAGAGCACTGCCAAGCCCTCGAAAACCCCAGCAAGTGTTGACCGGAAGATGAGTTTCTAGAGGGCAGAAAGTTGAAGTCTTGCATTTTTTTATCTTTTTCTAATCATAGAGTCTCACACAGCACCTGCTTCATGACAGGCATTCAGTAAATATTAATTATCTAAATGATATATTTAATGACAAGTAATGAAAATAATCGTACAAGCCACCCATCTCGTCAAATCTTATCTAACGAAATTCTGATTGTGTGTAACTCGTACAATTTCACTTCACTTCAGGCAAGAAGCAAACACATGCACATTCGTCTATAAATGTGGACACAGTAGCATTTATTTCTGGCTCTTTGTTTTATTTTTATGGGAGTTTTTTTTGGAACATTGAATCCTCGTTTGCAAATTCATCTTTCCCCTGGCATGCCAATTTCCATTAGCAATTTAATTTAGGGCTTAAAAGCTTTAGATCTTCTTCACTAAACAGAAAGCGAATCAACACCCCCAGGGATAAAAACAATAATAATAGTGAAGGGGAGGCTGAAGAGACAGGCCAAGTCCTGCAGGCCCATCTCTCAGACCTTGAACCATCTTCTGTGTGACTAGTGTCGCCAGAGATATATCAGTGCCTCTGGCCACAGGGCCTCAGTCGCAGGAGTCACTTCAACAGGTCAGAACTGTATCCTCAGACACAATGCACCCAAACCTGCCCTCACCAAGGTCTCCAGCTGCCTGGGCTGTCACCTAAGCAGCCACCTAAGTTCTAACAAAAGGCTGCTTGAGACCTGTCACAGATTTACGCATCTCTGGCACTGGAAACCAAACCCCTGGTCCACAGTTACATGCAATTGAATGAGGTTCCCTCCTTTACCAATCAAAGGGGAAAGAAAGCCACAGAGATGTGGCTGTGGCTCCATGGCAGAGCTGCTAACACAAGAGAGGAGAGAAGCTGGACCAACCTCCTAGGGAAGTCTGTCCCCAGTGGGGAACGCCCCCACAGCCAGTGGCTGGGGGTTGGGCTCCCAAACCAGAACGGTACAGCATAGAACCAGCACCACATGACAGACACCAGAAAGGGCCCCGGGAAAGCCACCTAATATTTGTCCTACAACAAATCCCTGATGTACTTGGCCTAACTATGCGCCTCAGTTATTCCTGGAGATGCGAGCATCCTGGTCTGTTGCTAGGAGTACAAGTCTGCATCCAAGAAAAAAGCACAGAGTTCCAGAAAAGGAAAAGGCCAGTGGGCCAAACATGGACCAACAACTTGCAGTGAGAGGAATTGGAGTGTCCAGAGGGGAGAAGTGAGAAGGGGGAGGAGGGGGGGGAATAAGAGGTATGGAAGGGAGGGCCACACCTAAGAGAAATGACTACCAAACAAGCATGACCAATAATGTATGAAAATTACAAAATAAAAAAATGTTTTAAAGCTGCTTGGAAGAAAGGATGGCCCAGGACACAGGAGAATATTCATCTTGTTCTGCACTCAGCAAATAGCAGGGGTTTCCACCATGGGCAGCTCACATGCCATGCGCCCCTTAAAATCCTTACAGCTCAATAGACATAAATAGGTTTGGGGGCTGCTGTCACCCGGGGAACCTCACAAAGAAAGAAGATGGAAAGATGACTTGTGGGGAGTACCGTTGACTCCCAGACCAAAGAGACAGGACGTCTGCTGCAGGGAAATAAGTCATCTTCTGCTTTGCTTTTGTCAAGGGTCTTAGTGCAGGTCTCCTGGTCTGCAAGAAGATATGATAAGCACCTTGCATTTGCATCTATTCCTCCAGCCTTAGCATCTGAGTAAGTAGAGCCCGGTGACTCCAGGCAAATGTGCCTCAAAACAAAGATCCACAGCACTGCCAAGCTGGGGGTCACAATGCTTCAGGTACTGCACTCTGCATGGGTGGTTTGGGGGAGTCATTCGTCCACCTTGGGAGAGCAGAGCACCAGGCACCCACCTGGAGAGTCCACAATCAAAAGCGGTGGTTGTTCCCTTGGAAAAATTACCCAAGGGGCTGCTGGGTCAAAGGCTCTGGAGAGACCAGTGGCAGATCAAGGCTAGGACCTTCTGGAAGAACTAACCTGAATAGGTGGGTTTGGGGTGGGGGCTCGTTGGGGTGTTGCCGTCTCCTTGGCTTCTGCTTACTGTAGCCACAGCTTCACCATGTTTTGAAGATGAAACTCAGACCTGCAGTTTGACCCTGACTGTCCAACCTAATCACCCACTGGAGGGTGAGTTGGTTAGGCTTCTCCCTTCATCAGCCTGGAGAAGCAGCATCTGCAATATTGTGTCTGCCCCATGGGTGTGCGGCCCAGGGGGTGTGCGCATGTGTGAGTGTGCACACCTGGGCCTGGGAGAGAGGGCTAAAGGGGCGCAGGGCACAAGAGCAAGTATGAGAGAGTCAGAGAGAACAAGAGAACACAAGAGAGAGTCCAGAGAAAGAGAGTGAAGATTCCTGGGGGGGGGGGTTTAGTAGGCTCGCCTGTCTCCTGCCTGCCCCTGGCCTGGCCCTGCCCCACCTAGTGTATCTGTGTAGCTGCTAAAATCAGTAAAGAACCTACGCAGATTGGTGAGCCTGATGCTCACCTGACAATGGGCATCATTACAGGCCGTTTGCTCTACAATTGGCAATGGGGATGGGATGACTAACCAGCATCCACCTACCAGATACCCTGTGCCCACTCTCCTCTGGCCACTGTGCTGCCCCTTCTTGCAAGTCTGCAGAACACCCAGGGCTTCTTTCAGCCATGATCTGGGCACTTAGCAACTATGGGGTGCTAGATGGGGTGCTAGAATCCTATCCCATCTAAGTTGGTTCTGCCCACAGTTCTCTCTTTTTTTCCAACATTCTTCTTGGTTGTATTCATACTTCCTTTTGTGATTATGCACATGGTTTGTTTCTTTTCCCTATCTAGAAGTCAGGTCACCCTAGAAGGCCTTTCAAACTGAGCACCTTTGAGAAGAAAGGCATGCTATTAATAATTACTCCAGAACCCTGAAAACTGGGATGTTTGACCATCCCAGCCATAAGCTCCAAGGGAGGGAGTGAAGCCCATGTCTGTCTTTTATTCATGAGTCTGTTTCCAGGAGTTAGTGCTGTGTGTGGTAATGCAGCAAACAGCAATCAAGAAATTTGTTGTATTAGTGAATGGAATGAGTAAGTGAATGAGTGAGTAAATGGGTGGATGAGTAGGTGAGTGAAAGTAAATAAGTGAGTGGGAAACGTTCCTGGATCATGCAGATTAGCCAACGCCTTCCACTTCTGAAGAAAACCAACTGGTAGCACATAATCTGCAGTCCTCCCCTCATTGTAGTCCTCCCTATATCTGCAGAAAGCAGTTTTGGACACCATGGCAACATCAAAGGTCTATGCCCAAGGCCAGTATTTTGGACCAGTCCTCTCTGTTCCTATCTTAAGTGAAATCCTCATCCACCAAAGCATGGTCAAAGCGAACCCAAATGGCATAGCCAGAGGTCAACAGCTGGGCACCCAGGCCTTGAATAGATGTCCTCCATGTGTTAGAAAATGTTAGAAGTTGTGTGTGGAATGAAGAAGAAACTGAGACGGAAGAGACTGCTAGCGATCTGTGAGGCCAGCCCACAGAACAGGGATCCTGGGAAGCATGCCCAGGTCCAACTTTAATGAAGCTACGATGCCCTTTATATACCTCAGCAAGGAAATCTTACAGTGATGCCATGAGGAAGGAGCAAAGTGTAGGAGACATGCAGCCGGGAGGATGCCAGGATGGGAGATAATAGGAGTTTTTACCTGTGGGGGCAACAGTATTACTAATAGGTCATATGTCTCTTGGGACATTTCAAAGAGGTTAGGAAGCCGGGTTACAGGTGAGAGATGTGCTGTTGCCCACCCTCTAGTGTGCCAGAGGGGGCTAGAGAGATAGGAGGTGTTCCTCTTATCTGAAGCTCCATCTCTCTACCTGCTTCCACGTTCCACAGGGCAAGTTATAAATCCAGTGTAAGGCAAATAAGGTAAATAAGTTCTCAGGGTTTTTACCCTCTCGCCATTAGCCTGTATGACCAGCTAATACCTGTGATGTTGAGCCCTCCCCATAATTATACATGCCTGGCCCAATGGGTCTGCACATGTATGAGTGGGCTCACCTGGGCCATGGTGGGAGGCGATAGAAGGGTGGTACCACCCTAGGAAAATGGCAAAGAGAACTCCAGGATGAGGATGTCAGGGGGAGGAGAACATGAGGAGAATGCAAAGGAGAATTTGAGAGAACTTGAGAGAATTTGGAGGAGTGAGAAAGAAAGAGAGAGAGAGAAGTAGCTGTTTTCCCCTGGTCATTCTAAAAAATTCTCTGAAGATGATTCCAACGGCCCCAGGAGGAAAAGACTGACGTCAGAAGCAGTGCTCTTACAAAAGACCTCTTCCATTATCTTGTTTGAGTGGACTGTTCCACAGTCAAAAGGAATCGGTCTTAACAAAATCCCACACTCTGACCTGCTGAATGAAGCCACAGACAGAGTCGGGTTTATAGAGCCTGGGCCCTGGAGTTGGGGTGCTTGGATCCAGTCCCACATTTGCCACTTGCTGGCTGCAAGCACATGATGAAGCCCTGGCCACTGCACCAAGGGGAGAGGCCAGGAGGCTGAGGAACACATGTGAACCCCCTGGCTCATACCTGTGCATAGTCAGTGCTCAGCAAACAGTGTGGAAAGGTATTCATCAACACAGCTTGTGATCCAAGGCCAGGGAACATTATCTAAAAGTCTAATAATTTACTAGTGAAGGCTGAAAGTCCCTAAGAGACGGTAACGTGAAAACCAGAGGCAAAAGTCCAGTTCCTCAACATAAAATAAAAGGTGACTCAGTGGTCAAGGAGGGGACACACAGCAGGGTGAGCTGGGCCTTGTCGTGGTCACACCTCCAAGTCCCTCCAGGCTGAGCCAGGCCAGGCAGGTGAAAGCAACAGACTTTCTTCAGACAAGCTACCTGAACAGAAGTCCTAAGAAGGTCCTGAGAAGTGAAGTAACTTTTGGAGATAAGGACTGAAGTATGGGGTGTCAGCAAGGGGTTCACCTTCAAAATGTAAGGTGACCTGTTCACTCACAGGGCAGGAGTGAGGGAGAACGCTTAGGGAAACTGGCCAGTGAGGGCAGAAGCCATGGTTGTCTGTGCTAAGCTAGATACTTAAACTGGAACATTCCATGTCCCCCCTGCCAGGCACCTCATCCAACTCTAAGCCCGCTCCCATGAAATGGCTCTTATGACCAGGAAAGGCCATAGCCATGGGACCCCCACACCCGGAGGCCACAGAAGCCATTCCAAGTCCTCCGATGTCTCAGAATTGATAAGACAAAAGCCAAGCACAGATCATCATACAGGCTGGCGAAGCATCTGCCTCTGCCCTGGGAGTCTGTGAGGCTCCCACATGCTTTTGTTCCTTGAGGGCTTCGCTGCATTCTCCAAGACCAGTCAGACACAAGCCCTAAGACAGCCATACTGGGAACAGGAAAATCAATGACCATGGCATGCAAGAGCCCCTTGGACAAAGAAGCGCTTGGGATGGAGTGACTGTCAAATCGAGCTTGTGGAATCTCGACTTCAACAAGACAAAGCACTTCTTGATTACAAAGAAATGAACTTGTCATGGTCTGCTGCAGTGAAGAGTGATGGGACAGGTAGGAAACTCTTTCCCCTGCCAGCTCTCTGCAGGCACTGAATGGGCGTCATCTCACCCACCACCCCTTCCCACCAACACCACAGAAGAGGGGGACCTAGGCTCAGTGGGGTGAGAGGCCCAGTCTGTTTCACTCTAACGCCTGATGCCTTCTCATGACCATGACTAACCTTCCTTGAAAATCATTCCCTTTGACAACAGTCCACCTTGGGAGAACCACAGTCCAGTTTCCCCAAGAAATCCCCCTTCCCCCTCTTGTCTTCTTGAAGTGGAAGCTTGAATTAAAGCATTGGTACAGAGGTTGGGGGTGGCTCCGTAGTTAGACCTGTGGGCTCTGGAGTCTGGCTTCCCAAAACGTCAATCCCAGTTTAACCACCTACCAGCCTGGGGCAAGTGACTGAACTTCTTAGATTGTGTTGGTTCATCCATAACATGCATTGATGATAATAAAATGGGAGGCAAAGCGGAGTACCTGACTGTGGGTTTTTGCAAGGGTTAAAGTTGCTGAAGGATGGAAGCACTTCAAGGGTGCTGAGAGGAAAGTAAACAACCAGTAATTGTCAGCTATTTTTTATTACTATGGAATGTGGAAGCAGGTAGAGAGATGGAGCTTTAGATAAGAGGAACATCTCCTATCTCCCTAGCCCCCTCGGGCATACTAGAGGGTGGGCAATCTTCATAGAACAGTGATGGGGAATGGAGGAAATAAAAAGCAGCCACAGAATTTTCTGATTTCCTCACCAAGACTCTCATTGTTACATGCTAGAGTAGCTCCATTCCAATTAGTTCGGACAACTGTTTGCAGTTGCGCCTCTCTCTCCACACAAAGTGCCTTAACCTACTGACAAGATAGACTGGAGAATTCCTCCTGATGAGGGGCCACCCAGTGCACCATAGGACTGTAGAATGTTTGGCAGCATTACTGGCTTCTGCCTTCTCTCTGTCTGGTCTCCCTAAAGGTCACAGCCCAAACTGCCTGCAGACATTGACAGATGTCCCCAGGGCAAATCCCCTCCAGTTTAAGAAGCCAGCTTGAAACCCTGAGTTCCTGGAGTAATTCTATGCAGCAGCAGCAATGCATTTTTTTCCTAACACTGATCATGTGTCCAGCATAGTTCAAAGCCTTTCTTGTGAATTATAGATTTGAATTCTCTCAAGGGCCCCAGAGTGAGGGGCTTCAGGCACATTTTAATGATAAAGAAACAGGATCACAGAGGAATTAGTCATTTGCTCCAGGTGTGTCCTACTTCATTCTACCTCAGCACCTAAGGTCTTACCTGAACTGCGGTAGTTCAGTAACAACTTAAAAAATGTGAGAGAGCAGCCAGACATGGTGGTGCATGCCTATAATCCCAGATACCTGGGAGGCTGAGGCTAGGGATCACTTGAGTCTGTGGGATAAGGACTACCCCGGGCAATACAGCAAAACCTAGTCCAAAAAAAAAAAAAAGACCCCTCATTTTTCTCTGGAGTCACACACGACCCCTTAGGTGATGTAGTTTACTGGAAGCCCCTCCCCAGTTCTTCTAAGCTATGAAAACATTTCATGGGTGTGGTTCTGCTTGACCTGTTTTTGTGTTCGTGGCTAGACCACAGCATCCAGCTTAGTTTTCTGAGGTCTAGAACCCAGTCTAGAGCCAACCATCACCAGGTAAATACTGCCTGATTTTTTTATTATCGATCACTCCTTTCTGACTCTGCTGGATACAAGAATACTATTTTTCCAATTTAGAACACACTGCCTTGAAAACTCACCCAAATGTATTTTTTTGAGAGTGGCTTAGAGGTGTAAAGTGAGAATCGCTCCCCATAGTGTGGGTGCTTTCATGCTAAGAAGGAATCGATGACTGACATACAAAACATGGGTTAATTCACCCACATGGATTGACCAACCAACCAATGATGGGTTGACTCCTGATTGACACGGGTCAGCCTGCCTGACCTGTATTGTGAGAAAGACTATTCGGTAAAAATCCTGACATCAAAACTGAAGATCTTAGTGTACATGGTCAGGACCAAGGCTCCATGGGGACAGGGAGAAGAAATAGAAAATACTTTCTGTGAGGGAAGAAGGAACTCCACTGTTCTTTGGCTGCAAGAGTTCTGGAAAGTGTTCGATATAAAGTAAATGGTTATGGGAGAGTCAAGCTTACGATGAAGCAAGACTTTCTTAAAGGACTGGAAGTCTCACTGGGTCAGGCAGAGTGATGCAGGCTCACTTAGAAGACCAGCTCTGCCACTTCCACTCCAATGGCTGGAAAGCCACTCAACCTCTTTTGAGCACTAATTTCCTCACCTGTACAACAGGGATAATAACCACCCACTTAGTGTGGCTGGAAAACCTAACGGTACGAGGTGCCTGGCTCATAGCAGGGCCCTAAAAAAGGGTAGCTTTTTAAAATTATTATAAAAATTATCTCAAGGGCAAGCACAACACACACACACACACATCCATCATTTTACAGAGAAACTTTTGAGGTAAAACCAGGGCAAAGGTCTTAATGGCAATACTAGAATTAAAGTGCCCACGCTCCCACATCTTGGCCTTCATTTGACCCATGAGTTCTTCCGGAAAGGAGGACAATACAGGAAAATGAACAAGGCACCAAGAAGCCCAGAGAGCTTGTGGCATCACCAGATTATAGATTTTGATACTTCAGTTCAAAAGCATTTCTCCATCAGGCAGTCATTAGAGGCAAAACAATGCCTCATCTATATAAGGATGCAAAGATAGTAAATCGTGTTCTCTTTCCCTCCAGATTTCCCTGTTTAAGTAAGGAAAATTCAGGCATGAGTCTAAATTCAGTTCAGACCATCTTTGAAGCTACTGTACGTATTGTAACCAAAAAGATCTCACGGCATATGACAGCACAGATAATGCAGCCCCATCCTTATTTACAGCTTCTCCAGAATTGCTACCTCCATTTCCTGTGACTTTCTAGACCTTAAGTCTCTGTCACAGACTAATGCAACACTCTCCTCCTCACAACTTTGGTAATATTTTCTTATGAAAGTGTGGGGTGGGGGGATAATACTGCACAGGATACAGTAATATGAAAATACTGCCTGTGGATTTCAGGATTTTTGTCTTACTTTTTAACAAAAATAGTGAGGCACACATAGCAAATCATATTTATTACAAGAGGAAAAGATACAGATGTCTATTTATTTAAAAATCAAGTCAGATTATCAAAACTAACTTAAAAGAACACAATTTCTGTGAAGGTAACAGATTCTAAGTAGTCTCAGAATCCCCCTACCCTGTCAGTGCTTGAAAGAAAGAATAAGTCAGCCCAGTCTTGCAAATCCTACAGATTCTGGGATTGCAGAAGACACTGAGTTTAACACGAGTAACCTCAGAGACAGAGTTGTGACGGGAAGTCATCTTTTCCATATCTCTGTTTTCCAAGTTTTAGGACTCTTGGTGAGAGGCTCCCTAATGCCACCCCCTCCCCCTGGAACTACCTGTCAAGGTTCAGGAGGGTGTCTAGGACAGGAAATGAGCTCCAACCCCAAGGATGCCATCTCTCCTCACCACCTAGGTGAAGCCCTCAGACTGGGCCCAGCTATTTGCCCTTCCTCCTCCTGGGACTCAGTTCTCTCTCCCCTCCAAGAACTTCCGGTCTGCTTATGCACATCCTGCCACCCCACCACCTGGGGGGACTCTCCATCTCCTGGTCCTTCTCAGTCACAATCACAGGGCACCCCTGCCACACCCACCCCACTCCTGCTTCCCTGCCTTGCATCTCTGGGTTGGAGCCCCAGTTCTCTGCCTCCATTTTTCCATCGGTCTTGTTTCCTTAGTATTTCAGATAGAGAAGCTTTTTAGCATACTGTCTGACACAAGAAGTGTTGAGAAACATCAACTCTGGTTATTACCTGTGTCTTTATTTTACCATCCCCATTAATTAACCAAAGCATCGCTCCCAGTCACCAACAGCCTCCTCATCCCACATCTGATGACCTCCCCCCAACTCCAGCCTCATGTACTTTAACAGGCTAATTCAGCCCTGCTTATTTAAAATCCTCTCTCTTGACTGCTAGGCTTCACTCTCAGGCCAGGCCTCAGACCCAGGAAGTTACCCAGCACAGAGGGGTGAACTTGAATTTGAAACTCCAAAGACCTGGCCACCACATCAAGAGCCACAACACAGAACACAGTTGGTTTTCAAGCAGGTCCTTCCTCCTCCTTCCCTCCCTCCCCCCCAACACACATACACACACCACCAGGCTCCACGCCTCACTCTCAACTTCTCTGAAGGCTCAGCTCAAACAATCTTTGCCCACATAGGACCTCCCTGACCACCCAACGATGGCATAAGCCAGAAAGTGAGCCAGAAAGGGCAACCGAGGCCACCTTCTCTCCCACGGGGGTCCTGCCCCTCGATTCCCACTCACCTGGATCAAGGTCTCCAGCTCCTGTGGGCTCACGCACACATGGTCCCGCAGGAATTCTGCCTTCTCCAGGGCGATGGTATTCTTCTGGCTGCTCTCGAAGGGCTGCTCCAGCGCCCGGAAGACCAGGCCGCCCGTCACCAAGTAGACCACCACGACCACAAAGATGGCGACCACCGTTTTCCACTTCATGACAGTCTGCAGGCCCCCCTGGGAGGCGCCTTCCATCCTGGCTACCACCGTGGCTCTGGAGGAGATGGACAGGCGTGGGGCCGGGTAGTGGCCGTTACTCGTGCCCTTGGACTGGCACACTGGGGGCGCAGCTGCAGGAACGGCCACTGGGAAACAGGGAGGGAGAGGGGCAGAGAGAGTTTGTTTATAAATACGAAACACAGAACCTGTGAGCAACAAAGCACAGATGTCTTTCTCCAGCCAGCTTTCGAATGGGAGGATTAAAAACGGATGCAGGCAGGGAACTTGTCAGTTGCTAGGTGCCTGTTTGAGTTCTACAAGAACGAGCACCCGACGTGCCGGCTTATTTTTTTAAGTCTTCGTTGGGTTTGAAATGCTTATATTTTTCAACCACCGTCCAGTCTCAAAAGTTATGTCTGCTACGGTCAGCTCACCTCCTCCCTCTGGTCCCCAAAACGAGAGACGTGAGACACGACACATCACCACATTGGAGAAGCAAGAGAGCTCAACCTGGAGAAGGGAAGAGTGTTGGGGTGCCATTCTGCCCAAGACCAGGGGCTGGGTGAGCCCAAGCAGAAGTGCACATGGAGGAAACTAGAAAGTTCCTTTTCGCCAGAGCTAAGGTCTCAAGACATCGACAGGGAGACTGAGCAGGTCAGAAGCGAGCGAGGTGAGAAATCAGACACACAGGAAAGGAAGTTTGAGTGAAGAAAAGAAAGACAACCAGAAGCAGGCAAAGAAACAGTGGGGTGAGCTGCACCCCTTCACTTGGTTTCCTGGAAAAAGAGGATAAAGTCGGTCCTAAAGACATGCATCAACAGAAAAGTTGCGGACAACATCATCACGTGCGATCTGTTAGTCACAGAAGGTTTCTACTTTCTTCCAATGAAAGGAAATTTCCCCTGGCTTTCAGAACCTCTCAGATTCTCAAAGGTCAGTGTTTTCCTTTAGGGTAATTTCATTACCAAGCAAATGAATATGATAAGCTGGAGGCTCCTGCATTGGCAGGAAGTGCAGGGTTTGGAGCACAGTGGTTCTGTTATCATGCATTGCACAAATCTGCCTTAGGCGGCAGGGAGCCACCATTGCACTTCAGTGTTGTGGGCTTAATGTTCTAATTCCTGTTATGCCTGCATCACAGTGCAGCCGGCTGTTGTGGAAATAAGGAATTAGGAGATGGCAAACCTAATTACCTAAGTGGGGCAAACAAGCCTTCTCACATGAGCCTTCCTTGCTCAGGCTCTACCTTGGGAAGCTCGGGATAAATAAATGCACAGGAATGTCACCAGGGACCCTGGCAACACCTGGCCAGAGGACAGCCACCTAGATGAACCCAGGTTGGCAGACACCTGCCTGAACTCCTCAAGCCTAAAACCAGTTCTTCTCTGTGGAAAGCAAGCTGAACATCAGCCTTTTCATGTATGTTTTTCTATCCAGTAAAATCAGTCCATGTTACATGTCTTTTTGACAGATATAAATACAAT
This sequence comes from Uropsilus gracilis, assembly GCA_004024945.1. Classification (NCBI taxonomy): domain Eukaryota; kingdom Metazoa; phylum Chordata; class Mammalia; order Eulipotyphla; family Talpidae; genus Uropsilus; species Uropsilus gracilis. The sequence goes on from PVHY01011844.1 coordinate 34,822, forward strand.
CTCTCTAGAATCTCTGATAGGAAGATGTTAAGGATTAGAATCAGCAAGTAGGCACTGTGTGTGCTAATCTTTCTCCTTAGGTTCCTACTTGGGCTGGCTGAGACTGGGATGGGGGATCTTATCCAGAATAGCCTATTGTTCTTTTTCTTTCCTTGAGATTAGGTCTTGCTATGTTACCCGGAACAGAGTTAATCCCACGGATTCAAGCAATCCCCAGACTCAGACTCCCAGGTAGCTGAGATTATAGGCAGGCGTCACCACGCCCAGTTATTTTGTGAGGCTAGGTCTCGCTATGTCGCCTGGGGTAGTCTCGAACCTGCAGACTCAAGTGATTCCTAGCCTCAGCCTCACTCCCTAAGCTGGGATTAAAGATGCGCACCACCACACCTGGCCATCCTTATTCAACCGTGTCCAAATTCCCCATTTAACCTGCTCCCTATCTCAGTCCCTCTGCCTCTCTACCACCACAGCCTCACCGGGCCAACAGCATGCCTTGCCAGGACCACCCAGCAGCCTCCTGCTTCCGTCTTCCCCCATCTGCTGGCCCACAAATCAGGCTGAAGCACCACTACTGAAAGCATCTCTTCCCTTTCTCCCTGTAGGTTAATGGCCCCCAAATATGTCCGCATCCTCATCCCTGAGACCTATGGACGTGTTCCCTGAAGAGATGCTGTTAAGCTAGGAATCTTGAGGTGGGAAGCTTGCCCTGGATGACTGCGTGGGCTGACATACAACCTCAGGGGAGGGAGGCAGAGAGCTCATAGAAAGGAGATGCAAGAGAAACAGTAGTCAGAACAATGCAGCTGAGAGCCAGGGGCAGAGTCACCCTCTGGAAACTAGAAAACACAAGGAAGAGATCTGTCCTCTAGCACCCCTAAAGGAACCTGCCTACCTATGCCTTGATTTCAATCAGTGATCTAACTTGGAACTGCCAGTCTCTGGAAGCAAAAATTAATAAAGTAAACATGGCAGTAAGTCAGCCCACGTTGTTACAGCAGCAACAGGAAACTAATACACACACACACACATACACACACACACACACACACTAGAGTTGCTCTCCCTGACCAGCCATTATTGCACTATATCATTGCTAAAGCCCCATTACTTGTTTGCTTTTTCCTTCAAGTAAGGGCTCCCTAGTCCCTGCCCTCATCTCTCTATCCTGTGTCCTGCCAGTGTCTGGCACTCAGTGAGTGGCGCGTGATGAACAGATGAATGAAGAGCAAAGGGGAGGGAGGGCTAAGGGCACACCCAGACCACAGACTATGCAGATGCGTGGCGTCAAATAGAAAACGCCTCCTTCCAGTAACACTGACCAGCAGGTCTTCCAGTGCGGCCATGCTCTATCCACACCACCACAACTTTGCAGAGATTCCATCAACCACTTGCCCCCTCCCCATCCTCATCTGCCTGGGAAACCCTCATCCTCCTCAGGCTCAGTCCAGAGCTGCCTCCTCCATGAAGCCTTCCTGGACTCCCCAGCAGATTCAATTCATGCCTGTCTCCTTACAAGCCTTCGCATTCCATAGCTTGTCTTTTAATCACTTTTAATCCATTTCATGGCACGGTGCCTGGCATAGAGCAAACGACTGACTGACCCCTGTTTTGTTGGCATGGTCTATGATGAGTCTTTCAGACTATGAACAAAAGCCCCATTAGAATTGCCACCACCCTCAATAGCAAGCAGTTACTTAGCACCAGCTGGCTTGGGGACCGTGTGGGGTGGGATAAATCACTGAATCACAGTCCCTCCAGGCTTTGGGGATGGACACTGCACAGTGGAGCCTACATCACACACCAGGTAGCCAACATTAGGACAGAGGCTCTCAGGATGATGAGTGGTGGCCTTGAGCATGGAAGGTCCCTTCACCCTTGTCATGCCAGGATATCAAGCATCCCTGAGGCTGGGCTGATTGAGACTTGAGAAAGGTCTTTTCAGGCCAGTTCCTAGTGCCAGTTTTCTAGGAGACTATTGCTGGGAGTTGAGTCTGAGCAGAATCTGCCATTCCTTGCACTTCCCAGCACCAGAACAAAACCCAAATTTCAGTCCCACTCATCAGTGTCTGGGTGACCTCGCAACCATCACAGTTTCTCTGTCTCCTCATCTGAAATGGGAAGAATAACAGCCACTTTTTTTTTTTGCCCCCACAGGGCTGTGGGGAAGGTTGTGGATTGCTGCTCAGAGTCCATTCACAGATGTCAGCAGCACTGGCAGGGACCTCCGTGTGTCACCAAGCCATTGCGTATTTCACTAAAGCTGCATCGGCTGCGTTAGCGAAAATGACTGCACATTTCAATGACTGGAAAGGATGCGGTGTGTGTCTTTCCTTGACTTGCAACAATCCTTAAGGTGAGTGGATATGTAGAGACAAGGACACTTTTACACTGCTGGTGGGAATGCAAACTGGTCCAGCCACTAGGGGAAGCTGTGTGGAGGACTCTTAAGTTACTAAAAATGCAACTCCCATTCGATCCAGCAATCCCACTGCTAGGAATCTACCCAAAGATCACAAAAATTCTAATCCAAAAAGACAGTTGTACCCGGATGTTTATTGCAGCATTATTTACAATAGCCAAGAAATGGAAACAACCCACATGCCCCAAAATAGACAAATGGTACAGAAAGCTGAGGTATAGGTACACAATGGAATATTATTCATCAATCAAAAAGACAAACATGTCATTCATGGCAACATAGATAGAGCTAGAAGAAATTATGCTCACAGTAATAAGCCAGAAAGAAAAAGAGAAATGCTGGATGATCTCACTTACAAGAGGGATAAAGGGAAAACAACCAAATGGACAAGAAACATTTCAAACTAACTCTCAGCAAAACTGAAACACAGAGAATAAGAGGAGGAAATCAGGAGTGGGAGGATCACAAAAGACTAAGACGATGGCTCACGAGTGATAAGGTGATGGGAGAATCCTGGGATAGATAACAATGTAAACTAAAATAAAAATAAAAATAAGTTTAAAAATAAAAATACATAAAAAATAAAGTGCATTTTAGTTCCTCCATCCTCTTCCTTAGAAACCATCATGTTCTTGCTCTCATGCAAAGTCGCCTTCTGAGTATGTCCCCCAGGCAATAAGGAAGCACAGCTGGCCAGATGCTGCTGTCAGTGATGGTCACGAGCAGTCCTGCCACTCGGCAACTATGCACTGTGGGCAGCCACCGTGCCAAACATGGTGCTTTCACAGCTGCATCCGCTCTTCAGCGCAAGGGGTTGTCTCTGGGCGAAAGTCCAGACTTCCCCAGAAGCCATCCAACAGGGGATGAGGGCACGTGGGTTTTATTAGGGGAAACCACGCATGAAAGAGAACAAGAGAGCATCGGGGAGGCCAGGACAACCATCAACCCTGGGAGTCTTCACAGAGGGGAGTCCAGAGTTGGGGTTAGCATCATGAACCACCTGTAGCCTAAAGACCATCAGCAAGACATCCCAGGAAGTGGGTTCCTACTCACTCAGTCCCCAGATGGGAGCCATGCAGGGAAAATGGCCCCGGGTGCCAGGCTATGGAACTCCGGTGGAGCAGCAGGCCTGTGGGGCACATATGTGTCCATGCATGTTCAGGTGTGTTGGTGTGTGTTCATGTATGTTTGTATGTGTTCACTGCCACCATGCTTCCCCATTCCACAGATAGAGAAACTGAGACCCAGAGAGGTCAAAGGACCAAGCCAAGATCAGGGGGATGGAAAGGACCCTTTTTCTCCAGTAACCAGAAGACCACTGGTTTCAGATGAACTTCAATTATTTTCCAGTCTATGAGATGGACTACTTTGGTTTCCTAGAGGTGGTGGAGTATTCCCCCATGGAATGAATCAGCAACGGATGGGTCATCTAAGTAATGTTCACTACGCTACTCTCACAGCTCCAATAGAAAGGATCTGACAGCAAAAGTGCTGCCAAGAATTGATGTGAAAAAAAAAAAAGATGCTAAAGACAAGCTTTTTCTGTTCATTTCCCTTTTGAAGCATTTCTTCACAAACACCAGCCCATCCATTTTAACCTAAATTTGGGCCGCTATGGGGGCAATGCAAATGTGCTTTCTCTTGGGTAAGTTCTTAGTAGTTTATGTGATTCAGGACTTTCCTTGCCCCACACACTTCTGCATCATCCATTCATGCATTTAACCAGCAGACACCAGGCCCGGTGGATCTGCATGACTCTGGGAATCCAGACATTAGCTATCTACGTCCCTGCCTTCAGCGTTAGTACAGAGCTAGCACAGATCTCCTGCGTGAGCCTAGTTTACCTTCACGGAAACTTCTGGGGGGTCAGGGGTCATTTTCAATGCCTCCCCACCTGACCAGGAAAGGAGCCGAGGTCACCGACTTGCCCAACCCCAAGCTTCCATGCAGGGGTGTCCTGGGGTTCATCCTCAGACACGTAACCCCCAGTGCCTCCATGCCTCTGCACCTCCACAGGATTCAGGGTCTCTTGGAAACCTCAAATGCAGTCACCTCACATAGCAATGTGACTCCTACTGTTGACCCAGGTGAAGTACAACTGTGATTGCAACACACTGGCTGGAGACAAAGAATATCTGTCTCCCCTGGCCCTGACACCCCCAACCTCCACCCCTCCACCCCGGGTCAGGAATTGGTCCAGGGCCACCTGCACCAGCCATTCGGAAGCTCTAAAATGCCCCCACATTAAAACTCAGAAAGGAGCCCCCAAAAGGCTTCCCTGGTCTAGGCAGATGTCAGGCTGATAGAAAGGTGAGTGCTGGGGAAAAGGGAGAGATGAGGAGCCAATTGTTCCAGCACCACCAGCCCGAAGATGCCGTGGCTGCTTTCAGCATGATCTGCCTCCGGAAAGATCAAAGAGGATATCTTGCTCACCTGCCTCCATACACGCCTGTTTCCATGGGACAGTTACACCTCTAAAGCCACCAAGGAGGCCCCGCGAGGAAAGCAGGGAGGACACTCGGTCACCGCTGACCAATGAGAAGTTCCAAGAAGGCACCGCAGACAAGGCCCGACCCTGGATCTTATCAGCAAGAGAGACCCTGGTGCTCTCCTCCCAGCAGAGCTAGCACAGATCTGATGCCTGTGCCCAGCTGATCTCCACAGACCTTTCTGTGGTGTGCAGGGGTCACTTTTGGCCCCTCCCCGCCTGGCCAGGAAAGGAGTCAAAGTCACTGGCTCGCCCACCCCAACCTCCTAACCAGTGGCGCCCAGGGACCTGTCTTCAGGCTTTGTTTTCAGATGGAAAACACTGAGGCGTGTGACATTTCAGGGACCCTCTGGAGACAGAGACCTGGCCGGAGGAAATCAGGCTGAAAGCGGAGAGAGAAGGAACTAAGAAAACACCACCACCTGGGCTCACATCTGTCCTCTCCCCTCCTCTCTCTAGATCATCTCTTCTCTCACCTGAGTCACCATGACATCCTGCAGCGCTGCCCTCCTTAAACCCATCCTCCACATCGTAGCCAGGTGGTCGCTCTTGGTACGATCACAGGCAACTCACACGTTCCTCTGCAGGCCCCTTAGAGATGCAGGATCAGGCGCTGGCTTCTTCATGGCTTGCACCAAGACTCTTTCCAGTACCTGGCGCCTGCCTGTCTCCCCAGCCTCACCCGCTACCACACCCCCACATGCAAACTTCACCCCAGCCAAACCAGGTCCCTGCATGCTGAGCCCGGGGGAACATGTCTTGCTTCCTGGGTTATGTTCTTCTCCCCATTCTTTATTTGGATTCCTCCTCCTCATTCTTCAAAATTCACTGCCTGCGTCACCACCTCCAGGAAGTCCTCCCTTCCTTCTCAGTCCCTTGGCGATGGGATGCCCTTCCTCTGCCTTCACTCATTGCCTTTATGTCTCCATGTGGAGCTTAGCCTGGTACCTACAGAAGCAAAGCTCAGAAGCAAAGCTCCTAGTTGTCACTTGCTCCATTCCTGAATTCATTCATTCACCCACAAATGATTCTTGTGCCCACATTCACGACACCATGTCCACAGAGCAAGCAACCCAAAAGAACATTTGACTTCAGAGCTCATTGCACCTGGCAGATAAGAGCAGCCCGGTTATGACTGTTCTTTCCCCAAGACAGTCATCCAGAGCCATCAAGGTGTTAAAGTTCTCAACAAATCAGCAGTGCGAGGACAGAGCTGCATGATGTGCTTAATTGCCAGGGAGGATAAGGTGGAGACCAGCAGCCCTTCCTTCACCGTGTGCTGCAAACACAGCTGCCTGGTTCTCATCACAAAGGCTCTAAAGCTCACTTTTACTCGTGCGTACAAAATATTGGGTTTTTTGACAAAGAACTGCTGAATGGCATGAGTCACCCTGGGTGAGTCACCTTTCTGGTCTAGGCAGGCAGGATTTCTGTCCTCCCACCTCTTCACAGCTCCTGCTGTAGCACAAGTAGCACAGCTTCGGCTCTGAAGACTCCAGGACTGAAGGATTCTTGTCCTGCCCCATCAGTACGTCCCCCAACCTGGCCAGAGAGCACACAGTGCTGCGTCCGCTGGAATCAAAGGGCCAGTGACTCCATCTCAGGACAGATGAGGAAGTGGTTTCTCCCGATTTCCGCCAAATCTCACTTGCTGGTGAGCCAAGGCATGACTAGAGCCAGGGGTCTTCACCAGCCAACAGGGTCCAAGGTTCAAGGCTTTGCAGACAGAGTTCCTGACCGAGGAGGGGACGGGAGGGTGCAGGGAGAGGAGACAGAGGCTGTTAGCGATACCAGACCTTGAGTCAGGCACGGTGGCACATGCCTGTAAGCATCAGCCTATGAAGCGTGGCTGGGACTGGGGTTCGAGTCCCGCCCGGGGCAACACAGCTAGACCTAGTTCCAAAATAAAATAGCTGGGCTCTACCACAACATAAGACTGGGAGTCAGGTCCCCAAAACGAAAGACCTGAAACATAATGGGATGGAGCAGCAAAATGAGGCAGAAAACAACAGAAAGAACAGCCACCAAGAAACAAGAAGCACTGATACAAGCCAAAGGCGCTTGGAATGGCCAATAAAGATTAAAAAAAAAAAAAGACTAAAGGGCTAAACATGGACAAACAACAAAAAGAAAGGAGACAAAGAGACCAGAGGGGGTGTGGTGGGGTGGGGTAATCCCATGAGGATCAACAATTATGCAATCATGGATTGTACAAAATCTAAAAATAAAAAATATTAATTATAAAATAAAATAAAATCTCTTGGTTAATGGGGGGGAATAGTTGGGCATGGTGGTGCGCACCTGTAATCCCAGCTACCTGGGAAGCTGAGGCTGGGGATTGCTTGAGTCCACAGTACCCTGGGAATCGTGAGCCTGCGGTTCCACAGGCAAAAATAGCGAGAGCTAGTCTATGAATGAATGAATGAATGAATGAATGAATGAATGAATGAATGAATGAATGAATGAATGAATGAATGAATGAATGAATGAATGAATGAATGAATGCATGAATGAATGGCCATACCAGACCTACAGTCACATGGAGACTGATAGGAAATGGTGGTATGCGGTGGGGGAGGGGCAGTCTGGGGTAGCACCTAGACGTGGAGCTTGGAATAGTTGGTACGCTCCAGGACAGAGAAAGCTTGCAGCTCCTGGTGGAGAGAGCCAGCAGAGACTGGGCAGAAGGGCTGAAATCCAGCAGTAAAATCCAATGGGAGCCCTAGTTTGGAGAGTGAGGAGAATATTTAAGAATATAGGTGGTGCTGAAGCCATGAGAGTGGCTGAAGTCATCCAGGGGGAGACGCAGGAGGAGAGAAAAGTAGATAGCGCTCGAAGAAGCGGTATTTAAGAGACAATCAAGGGGAGAAATGCCCACTGGGAGCAGGACGTGGTCCGGGTACCAGCTCCAGGAGCTGATAGTCCTTATTCTCCTCTAGTGCCAGCATCGTTCACTAGGTAGGTTGTGAGTGTGTTGGAGGAACTGATGACGTCACACAGTGGTGTCTTCCTGCTCATCATTGTCTTCTCAAGGAACACCTCCCCCTGTCTACCAGGAAGCTTTTTATTCCAGAACTCCTGGTGTTACAGATTACTCCTGGTAGCAAGAGGGAGGCCACATGAAACGTCTCTCCTGTGCTCTACCAAGCACAGAGCCCAGGACAGGAACTATTTCTTGTGTGCATCAAGCTGCCCTAGCACTGATCCTCTTTGGGGACTCCGGCTGCCCCATGCATCCTCCCACAACCCCCAGACATGCCCCGTTGGCATGATGGACTCCCTCCAAGGTCAGGCCCAACAGCACAAAGCCACAGTGGGGTTCTTTCATCTTGTTCTGAAATGCTTCACGAAGAAGGTATTTCCACGCCTGCCCCAAGTTTATCCTTCCACAATCTAAGTGAACCAGAGCACTTTGAAAAGGGAAGATTCTTTTTCCCTCCCTTTGGGATTTAAAAATAATATAAGCAGCTGCAGTTCCCAAAATACCTCCTTTTCCCCGGGGGCCAAGTTTTTTAAGTCCCGTTGTCAAATCCTGTTCCTTCCAGGGAGAGGTTTGCCTTTCCCAGGTGCTTTGTCGAAAGCAGTTGCCTATTCTCAAGGCTCCACGTGCGGACCCCTCCCACCAGGCTGGAGTTGGCGATCCTTCCACATTCCCATCTGCACCTTCGCAAAACCCTGCCAATGTCCCCCTGCTCTCTATAGGGTCCCCAAGGTGCCAGGTGCCAGCCCCCAACCTGGCCTCCAACCTAGCAATCTCCCTTCGCCACCAGCCATCCCCAACACGCAGATTATAAGCAGTTGTGCCAATTCATACCAATCCTTTTCACAGCTGCGTGGTAGAAAGCAAAACTGAGACATCGGTGTTCACCCTGAGGAAGACAGAGATCTTACGATGCCCACTCCCAGCACGGACTTGCCTGTTTCTGCAACCGCAGGGAGGGGGTGCTCTGCATCCCTCAGCGGCGGGCACAGAGGCAGCAAGGGGCACTTTGGGAAATTCCACATTGATCAGCATGCGAAACACACTGACGTGATGAGACCACTTGATGTTTGAGAATGCAAAAGACAGGAGGGGATATTTAGAAATATTTAGAAATATTTAGAAAGTGGACGTGTCACCCATACATTCATTCATTCATTCATTCAACTAATCTGTGCAAGCCAGCTCAGCCAGGAACAGGCCGAAGTCCACGCTGCATCCAGGCTGCCAGGACCCCGTCCACCAGGAGAACAGAGGAAGCACAATTCTCTTGACTGCAAGTCACTGAAGGCCCCGGACACCAGACCTTTGTAGCATTGTCTCCCTCTTTGTAACTGGCTCTTCCCAGCGCCCCTCCCTCTCCCACCCTAAACTCTCCAGAGACACCTCGGAGATCTCTGAGGTGAAACTAGACTCCCCTATTTCTGCAGCCCCTCCAGGAGCCCCCCTCTTTGCCACTGACACCTGGGCCTCTCCTGTCTACACGGTCTCTGAGCCTGGCCTTCAGGTAGAAGTTGCTCAAGGCTTCTCACCCTCAACCTCAAGGCCAACCAATACCCCACACTCATGCCCAAATCCCTGTTCTTCCGATACCTGAGCCTCTGTTTCCTCCACATCCTGCTCTTTGGGGTGGTCTCTGGTCGACCTGGCTCCCTAGGATTCCCTGGAGCCTGAAACGCAGACCCTACTTTCCCCGAGTGACTTCAGTGTCTCACAAGCAATCCCGCCCATCTCCACCCCACCCCCCATTTCCTTGACTAGCCGCCATTATCGTCATCTCCTTTCCACTCAACCAATGACTCAGTTCACAGTTCCCAGAAGCAGAAGCCAAGATGAAGACGGGTTTGCAAGTGATGCTTTTGACAGCGCTTCCCACAGGGAGTGGGGGAGCAGAGGAGGGAAGGGCAAGAAGCTAAGTGACCCTGTGATTCCAGGAGCAGCCTCTTCTCTACCTGAGCCCACCGGAAGCCCTGCAGCATGAATGGTATATCCACATTCATGAGGCCAAGGAGTTAGACCAGGCTTCCATCCTCGTACTCCCAGGTCACCAGCTACAGAAAACCTTTGGAGGATATAAAAGCCTGGGATCAGCCTCAAAGAGATGCAGAGGGATCAAAGGAAGTCCTCTGAAAATGGCTGTAGGTCCCAGCAGCAAGGGGAGAGCAGAGATTGGAGATATACGCAGAGCCAGAAGCAGCACCTGGAGACCCATCTGGGAGACACCGTGCAGCTCCCACAGCACGCACCCCATGGGTGCTGTATTCACACCCTGACCCCAGGGGCAGGATAAAAGCACCACCAAGGACACCTGCCTTGGACTCCTACCTACTGTCCTTCCCCTCGCGCCCTTTATTCCCCTACACCACACCCTGCCCTGACCCTCTCTCCCTCTGTCATGCCCTCCTGACCTCTCTCTTCCCTCCCAAGCAGCTTGGAGTCCAGGTTCCACATCTCTCCAGTTCACAGACTCAGCCCCTTTCCTACTGTCCTCTCCTGATACTAGCAATAGCTCCTTCTGGATTATTCCTTCTCTTGCTGGGAGCTGACATCAGACCCTTGTGGGCTACAAGGAAGAGGAGACAACTTTGGGCATTGCAGCCATTCTAAACCTAGTTCCCTTCTTCACCTGGTCTCCATGCCACAAGCAACCTGTGCCGTATCTCTGCGTCCAGAAGGTGGTCAGGGAAAATGTCATAAAGATATTTAGTTGCCTTTCGCTATAAGCAAACCTGAAATTTTATATAGAATCCCTCTGCCAGGTGGATACTTTACAAAAGGGTTTTCTGCAGACAGCATTTCAACAACAAGCTCCATGTGCCTCTCAAATGGTCTCTGATTTATATTTACATATTTTTTAAGAACAAACAGTTTACATAAAACGAGGTGCACCCTCACAATGCCCTTCTCCCAGGGTCAACACCTGGTACCTTCTGTTCTGTAAGCAAGCTCAGTCCTCTTCATGTGCCAGTCCAGCTGCTCAGTGCTCCTGGCACATTTCACAGTCACTGAAAACTTAGTCAGAAAAATAATTTTTTAGACAGTTCTTCTTTCACAGTGTTCCTCCCAAGTTGCAAAAAAAAAAAAAAAGTGAATGAGATCTGTCAAAGGAAGCAAATCATTTTTAAAAAAATATCCTACAAAATGGCTTTGCATTTCAGCCTCCCCCTCTGGATAATTTCCTCTAAAGTAGCTCCCCTAATGCAGTGTCGGTGCTGCTGACTTCAGCAACATTTCTACCATTTACTGCAAATGCAGCTATCAGGGCCTGGGAGTGAGTGGTGAGAGGAAGAGAAAACTAAAAGGGAAAAAAATACCCACAGTATTCCTCACGAGGCTGGAGAGACAGCAACGTAGCAAATGTACAGATCCTTTTCTCTGGAGGCTGAGAAATATTTTGAAATGTTATTAATAGCTCTAATTAGTGAAGTCTTCAAGGAATCAACAGACTGACTGAAAAATTGGAGGAATGGGTATAGAAGAGAGGAAAGGGAAGCTTCGATAAACCAACTCGGTTCACAATGGGACTGAACCATGGAGCGAGAGAGGAGGAAGATGAAGAAGGCAGGGGAGGTGAAGAGTGCAAAAGATCAAGATAGTTAACAAATGTTAGTGAAGTGGGAAAGCCCCAGGGTAAAAAAAATAAATAAATAAAATAAAACAACAACAAAAAAAAAACTACACACACACTTACCACATATCGGAAGAGAACAACAGGCCAAACAACCAACAACTAAACATCAACTTAACCAAACAACAATTTGTAGAAAAATGGGAGGAGTGACTGAAGGGGGGCTACAGAAGGGGGATATGGAGGGAGGAGGAAGGGGGATACAGGGAGGAGG
>PVHY01011845.1:0-47836 GCA_004024945.1 Uropsilus gracilis
CCCAAAAATTCCTAATGTTTTATCACATTGATGTGTATAATCCAACTACAACTGATACTTGGGTTTGGAAAGAGGGATCCACATTTTTATCTTTTCTATATAGATAATCCATCATCCCATCAAAATTTTGGGGGAGAAACCATAGAAAAATAGAAAAAGACTTTGTTGCTTTGATTATGTTTTTAGCAATCAAAAACTTCCATGAAGATCATTTCTTTTAGAAATAGAAATAACATTACATTATTCGCTGCATTCTCATTCTTTCAGGGATTTGACAAGGAAGAGCTTTTAGAGTGTATTCAGCAGCTTGTGAAACTGGATCAAGAGTGGGTTCCATATTCAACATCTGCTAGTCTATATATCCGTCCCACATTCATTGGAACTGAGGTAAAAAGTGACTCCTGGATTGTGGGGATTTCGGCAGGCGAATTTTCATTGCTTCCCTTGTGTAAAACTTCCAGTTTGTAGCCTGAAATGCTCCCCATCATGAATGACTCCTTTTTCTTGATTCTCAAGCCCAAGTGTCGGCAAAAATTTTGTTTAGAGGGCCAGATAGTTTGTATTTCAGACTGTGAGGGCCATGTGGTTTCTGTCACAACTGCTCAACTTGCTGCTGGTACAACACAGCTAAGATACATGCTTAAAAGAGGGAAGGCAAGAACAGCACACACTGTGAGACTGCTGGCCTTCCCATGAGAACTGCTTCCCATCCTGGCAGCCATCACCATGGCAGGGATGGTGCTGCTGGCTTTAGAATTGGGGGGAAGGAGAGAAGCTACCTTTTTTTTCTTTCTCATTTTTCTGAAGTCTTAGGCTTATTTGGAGAGGATTAGAAATGGAGGGATAGAGGGTTCTCTCACCCTATAGGAAATACTGAAAATAAAGTTGACTTATGTATTAGGAATTTCCTGGGTGGTGGTAGTCTGGTGGTTGGGTGACTTTGTAAAAGAAGTTTATTCCTGGGAATGAGGCCATTCATGTGGGTGAGTGGGTTATATATAAAGACCTGTTCCTTGTCTCCTTCCCCTCTGGGGATACTGAGGAATCAGATGTAGGGGAGAGTGGATGTGGGTGTCAGATGAAGGGCTTGTAGCATAAGGGAAACTTTTTTAGAAGACAGCATGAAACCAGCCTCTTTTACTGTATTCTAGTTAATTCTGTGTGACTAGGTTACCAAGTGTTCTAGCAGATGACATGAGTGTAAGGAGTAGGGAATTATGTTGGGCTATGCAATAAATACCAGTGGTCCTTGGTATCTTCTGAGGCCTTTTCAATGACTTGAAATCTCTATGAGTTCTATGAAATGTTGACTCCCTAATAAGCTTTAAGGAATTGGGTTAATTTCAAAAGTCATCTATTCTTTAAATTCCGACATTTTAACATTTTGAGGTCTTTTAATATTTTTAACTGTATGACAAGAAGAGGACATTTTAAAAATGTTTTAAAAATATTGTTCCTGATCTGAAAATCAATTGCCCTTAAGGTTCCTTCCCTCTCTAAGATCTGATTCTTTTGTGCCTCATTAGTGGAGAGATTTTGTCATGAATAGAATTGGGTTTTGTTGAATTCCCTTTCAAATCTCTTGATATAATGTGGAGTTGTTTTTTATTTTTTTATTATTGTCTAGTTAAGTTTTGCATAGTGAACCAATCTTGTGTTGCTATGCTAAATCCCACTGATTATAGTGAATAACAAATTCTTTTTCTCATGTTATTCAGTTTACTAATATTTTGCTGAGGATTTTCATGTCAGTTTATGACAGATAGCAGTTTTATTTATCTGGTATGTCTACTTATATGATTTAATCATTTCTTTAGAGTTCCAGAGTTTTAGAATCTAGAAGCAAGTCTTTGAATCTGATTTTTGTAACCTGTTCTATAATCAGGAATAATTCTTCATCCTGTTGATGGTCCTCAAATGTTTGCATTCACAACATCTTGTTGTTTAAAATAGATACCTTACTCCAGTTCTCAGAGATTTTGGTTGAGTAGCCTTGATCTGTTACCAGGAAATAGGACTACCCCCTTTTAAATTCCTTTTTACTATGGGTTCTTCTGCCTGCATGCAGCAGCTGCTCAGAGATCAAACCTTAGTGACTAGGATAGACATAGAGATTTATTTGCAGATATGGGAAAAACAAACTATAAGAGTCCACAACCTCACAAGTGTTCCAAATGGAATAAAGTCCCACTCCCATTTTTCAAGGAGCTCTGTGAGATTTACCTCAGTGTTAGTGTACTTCTGGTTGAAAATGTCAGGCTATGTCCTTGACTCCTGATCCTCTGTCACTCCAGTTGCCACCACATGGGCCTATCTGAGTTTCACCATGGCTCCTCACTTCATTAGGGTCACCTTCCTCTGCCTTCACACAGCTCTTGACCCTCAGGGACCAAATGCCAGGGAGGTGAGGAAGCTCCAAAGATCTCAGCTCCTGGATTCTTCTCCTGAGGCTGAAATCCTCTGCATTTGATGCCAATTTCCAGGCTCAGGCTCTCTGCTTTCCTCTCCAAAATCGTACATATTTTCTGTTCCCTTCATCTTTTTATCCTTTTCCTTGCTTTTCCTCCCCCATCAATCAGAGGGTCCCAATTCACAACCACACCCCTGCTGGTCTGTACTTCCCTTTTCCCTCTGGATCTTGGGAGTCACTGCCTCAGGACCCTTGAGTAGCATAATCACCAAGTCTGCCCAGATAATCACTTGACATTAAACAGGGGAAGTGGCCTTATCTGGCCTCAGGCTAGTTTTGGTCTCAATGTCTTTCAGATGCAGGTGATAGCAATGCCCACATTCCTTTCTCAATAGCATTGTCCATATTGGGTACTGCTTCAATACCAACCAAATTCACAAACCTAAAAAAAAAAAAAACACACTGCCAAGTACTATCTACTGCACTCTCAAGTTATATATGATAATGATTTGGATCTCAAAATCATTTTTTTAAAAGTCTGCTTTCCAAGTAGTAAGAACTAAAGAAAATAACTGGTACCATTTGGTAAATCAACTGTTTGAAATGAGGGTAAAATCTGAAGTTACAGTAGTTTATAGAGAGAACATTTATAGGAAGAATTTCCAATTTTTCACTTTTCCAGACAAGAAACTAAAATTATGTAACTGTCATTTTCAACACTGAATACCTAATAATGATGTTGGTGGGAAAACAAGCAAAACAGGATGCTTAACCAAACTTACAAAGGGGAGCAGCTGGCCCTTTAAAGCCAGGCATACACCAAGTTCTTCCCAGCCTTGCATGCAGTAGCAAGACCACATAAAATTTAAGAGGGAGGCAAAAACAAATTTACTTATTAAAAGACAAATTAGACAAGAGTCACTGAGGGGTAAAAGGGAACCCCTTAGGTAATCTTACCACACAGTCCAGTCTTTAGTCCAAAGAGCACATAACTGTGGCAGCCATATGTATCCAAAAATGTCTACTGCCCTCACCTTAAGCCAGATGAAGGAGTTAAGATGGTGTCGCCACTCCTTCTTTAAAGACACAGTTCCACTCACTCCAAAACCAGAAGAAGCAAAGATGGCATTGTCGATCCTTCTCTGAAAGTAGGAGATTCAAATTCAATGAGGAAAACCAGGATGGTGTCATCAATTTTTCTTCAAAGTGGCCCAGCATGAACAAAACTCACTCAATACGGCAACACAGCAAGCGCTTCAGACGTCTCACTTTGAAAATGGTAACACAGCAAACTCTGTTCAGTTCTGCAGAAGTCTTCCAAGTTCTGAGCTTCAAAATTAAACCAAGTTTTCAAGTGTCACGCTTCCAAGACAGCTCACACAGGTCACAAGTTTCTCCAGCATGCTTCCCTGGGCTCCTCACTGGCCCTGGCTGGGGATGGAAGCCCACAGCTTGGCTTCTTCCCCTGCCCTGCTGCCCCACACGGCAGAGGCAGCTCTGAGGCCTCCAGCCTCCCTGCTACTCCTTTCTGCACCTTCCTTCTCCATTCTCTCTGTGTTCTCTGTGTCTCTTTGCAAGTCTTTTTCTCTGTCTAATCTTCTTTTCTCCTGAGAAGGCTTAACTTCTTTTCTCCAAGTCTCCACCTACCAATGAACAATAGCTACTTTAATGTGGCATTACCAGTACTGGGGGGGCCACAACCCCCTAACATTAACACTATGTCCATTGAAGAGGGTTTTTGTAGGCTGTGGATAGCCTGGGACCCTCCAGCCCACCAGGTCCTGGGCTATGTACGTAAGATTTGCACTGCCCCTCAAAAACAGACTTGACTCAGTTGGAGGTCAGTTAATTCCTCCCACTCAGTTATCTTCATGTTTCTACCTTTGGGGTGCTCAAAACACATTTCTGGAAGTCAGCTCAACTATAGAATCAGTCTGCTTTTGGTTAATACCAGTTTCAGATTCACAATTTGAACAATATAGAACATTTAAAATCATTTCACATCAAAGGTTTCCTCATTCAGTTTCACTGGAAACCTTTCAGTATGAAATTTTCATTAGCGTTCACATTTTCAAAACCTACTGGCAAAACAATCTACACTTGGATTTTTGGGTCATTTCACAGGGAGGTAAGAAGATATAAATTTCATAGACAAATCTGTTGCTTTTATTATTTTGTAAAATCTTTAAATTACACATATATTTTTAGCTGTAATCATATTACTCCCTATAAAGAGAACTGCCTTTGTTATGCCTATATGTCTTATCATTTGTAAGTCTTTTTTAATTCTGAATATAAATCCTTTTTCTGATATATGTGTCACAAACAGCTTTCCAGTCTGTGGCAAATCCTTTGCTGGATAACTACTTTGTAAACGATTGTGACTTGCTTTTGTGTCTATCTTTCCTTGTTGCTCTTACTGGTATCTTCTAGGGAACAAAAATATTTAATTTTCATGTCACTGAATTTATATTTTCTTTATATTTTGTGATTTTTTTGTGTAAAAAAATTTGTCCTTACACAAACTTCATACTCTAATTCTGTCTTAAAGTTTTGTTTTTTCTACTTGAAATTCATTTGGAAATGAATTTCAGTCCTTTACCATTGTGTGAGGTAAAAGACTCAATTTGGCTTTTTTCCATATGGATTCCAAGTTGTACTATTACTACCTTGGTGTGGCCCATTTCTATCCTGATTTATAATGCTAGGTCTGGGTAGGCAAAGTTTCCATAGATGAGAGCTGTTTCTAGTCTTTTTCTCTCCTTTTCCCCTTCCCTTTGTAAATTATAGTTTGTTGGTGGCCTTGATGAGCTTATTTCAGTGGCATTCAAATGCTGAATGTGTCAGGCCTGGTGGCATGAATCTGTAATCCAAGCAATGGGAGGCAAAGGAGGCCAGGGATCATTTGAGTTTGCAGGTTTGAGTCTACGCTGGGGCAACATAGCAAGATCTGGTCTTGAAAAAGCAGATGGGTGCAGTGGTGGGCACCTATAATCACAGCTACCTGGGATTGCTTGAGTCCACGTGATCAAGACTACCCTGGTCAACATAACCTAGTCTCCAAACAAATAAATAAAATCATGAATGTCATGAATTCAAAAGGGAATGACAGGAGGGGAGGTTATAATGGTAGATATGTACAAATCTTGCGAGGAGTTGCCCCTCAGAGGAGCACAGAAATGGATGGAACCTGGACACGTGTAAAAGGAGTGTATTTGTTTCAGGTGATATGTCAATATTTCTGAATTAATGGAAATGATTCAGAAGAAAGGGCAAATAGGTTTTTGTTGTTGTTGTTTTGAGACTAGGTCTCTATTTTGCCTGTGGAACTGCAGACTCACGTTTTCTGGGGTACCACAGACTCAAGCAATCCCCAGCCTCAGCTTCCCAGGTAATTGGGATTACAGGCATGTACCACCACGCCCAGCTATATTTTTTTGGAACTAAGTCTCACCAGGTGCCCCAGGGCAGGACTCTCTCCGCAATCCCTAGCCCCAGCAGCTTCATAGGCTGAAGCTTACAGGCACAAGCCATAGTGCCCGGCTTGCGAATAGGTTGTTAAAACACTAAAACATTTCCCAAACTGTGCTTCTAACACAGTTCTATATCTGAGGTGAAAGCCTAAGCAGGCAGAACATGTGACAGAGATGGGATCTGCAAACCACCCCACCAAGGTAAAATTTCCCTTTAGGAATGGTTTTAAAGTCACCAGCTTTATTTTCCAGGTCCCTGATATAATAGTCATCAATACATCTTTTGTAAGTTCTTGCCTTCCCCCTGAATCAGCCCACTCAAGATCCTCTTCTTGACTAGTGGTGGTCAGAGTTGGCCTCTTGCAAGCACAGACTCATTGCATCTGTCAGTCCTTGAAGGGGCTCTATTCCAGCCCTGGTGCTGGGTTTGACCAGTGAATTGGATGGAAGTGTTATCTGGAGAGGTGGGGCAGGCCTTTTTTACTAAAGATCCTTCCAGAGGTCCAGCCATGTGGGGAACAGTGCCTGAGTGAAGGGGTGAGGATGGCAATCAAGACATCAAGACATCTCTTGGGCAGGAGGGCAGAGCTTTATCAGCTGGCCAGGAGTTTATTTTTCACACAGCTTTTATACAGTTCATGTAACACATATCAGCAATTACAAATGCCTTTTGCTTGAGGTCAGTTTTACTGGGGGCTAGTTTTCTATAGGTGTCAGCCTACCCAGGATAGATGGCGCCTATTCAGGATAGATGGCATCACCAGACCCTCTGCAGGATGCCTTTGTTATCTAAACTGGTATTTTATCTGGCTTCCTGATAGCTATGCTTTAATGGACCAGAGTTTAGTTCCTCATATTTGTGAGGATTTGTTCAGCAGGTAACCTCCTCCCTCCCCCAGATCCTCTGTGTTAATCCATCACTGGTGTCACCAGTGTCTCCAAAAACTGTTATCTCCAGAGAGAGGGAAGGCCTTATACTAAAAAAAAAAAAACAAAAAAACCTTTATCAGCTTTTCCTAAACTAGAGAAAAACCTTTAACTCTATCTGCTACAAAATGAACAAAAGCCCTTAAGCTTCCACACACTGGTTACCTTTGTCATTTAATTGTCTGCTACTTGCCTGCCTTAAAGCCCTCTTCCAAACTAAAGAAAAAACAAACTTTAAACCTGTCTCTTTTAGGGTTCATTACCACATGCAGCCCTTGCTATGAAATTCCAAAGCCACACCAAACTCTTAAAGTGATCAAACTTTTTTTTTTTTTTGAGGCTAGGTCTCCCTACTTTTGCCTGTGGATCTGCAGGCTCAAGAAATCCCCAGCCTCAACTTCCCAGGTGGCTGGAATTACAGGCTATGCCACCATGCCCAGCTATTTTTTTGGGACTAGGTCTCCTCTGTGCCCTGGGCTGGACTCGAACCCTGATCCCTGGTCCAGGCTGCAGCTTCCTAGGCTGCCGCTTACAGGCACGTGCCACTATGCCTTCCCTAATCAAGCTATTTATTGCTAAACAAACAAGTAAAAAACAAAAAAGTGATTACCTTACCTAAATATGTATTATAAGATAAGCATAGAAAAACCCCCAGTTACCCTACCACATGTCCAATTAATCTGAGTTCAGAAACACATGTTGAAAATGCAGGGCATTTCTCTCTTCTTCCTGTGGTATCTGTTCCAGCTTCCTCCAAACATGTGGCCCAAAACTTTGTGCTCTTCTTCTGTTTCAGTATCCTTTCAATTTTAGGCAGTAGAAAAACTCCAAGGTGAAATAGAAACTAACAGCAGGTCCATCTTCTCAGGCCTCATTCAAGGTCTCCCACAAAACATCTGAATCAAACTGGATAAAACAAACTCCAAAAGGAATTCAAACCTCCAAAGTCTTCAGACTCCTTCAGCATACACCATCAGCTTGTGCATGTTAAGGTTATGAGTTCTCCAGCCCAGGCCAAAGATCACAGGCCCCAGGCTGCCTTGGCCTCCATTCTCTTCCAAAAATGGCTGAACCTTTTCTTTTTCTTTTCAGTTTCTTTTATAACTTTACTACTTGTTTTTCTGCTTTTCCAAGAGCAAGCTCTGTCAACCATCTCATGTCACAAAAGCCTTGGTTTTCCTTCTCCCCTTCTATCCTTCTGAAAGAAAAATATGAATTTTAATGAAGGGTCAACCTAAGCTTTTTGTACCTGGGCCTGAAACAATCAAATCAGCATGTCAATTCTCCATAAAATTGCCAGGTCCTTCTTAAAACATGCAATTCTAAAGCAAAAGGGGGAAGCATCTCATTTCCTAGCTATACAATGTAACTTATCATGTTATTATCAATGCATAATATCAGCAATGTTAATGGGCCATACCTTCCAACAGACACATGCTGCCAAGGTCTTGAGTGCTAGATTGGGTCAGGCCCCAGGGCAGAGATACTGGTTATGCTTCATAATTGGAAGAAGGAAAACCTCCCATAACTTTTCCTTGTCATCCAGAGAAGGGGTCAGCACATTTTTTTTTTAAATAAAACTCCAACTAGTGAATATTTCTGGCTTTCTAGTCTCAACTACTCAACTCTGCCCTTATAAACACAGCAATAGGCAACACATACTTGAATGTATTCTAATAAACTTAAAAAAAAGCAAAATAAAACAGGCAACAGACCAAGTGTGCAGATTCATCACACAGAATCATTCAGGCAGGGAAATAAAATGTGGCTCTTCTACATTATTTTTGGGTTTCCCCAGTACTTCCCATCAAGTGTTCTTGATCACTTGCTTAACAATCCCTGTTGACATGTCTCTTTAGGCTTGATTTCAAATTCACCATGCTATATTTTTTGGGGGGTCCCTAGAACTTCTCTTTCCCCCAAATGTGCATTCTTCATGGTTCCAACCTTGCATGTTGAATATAAGTTCGGTGGTCATGTACCGGGTGAATGAGAGTTTTCTAACTTAAAACTCAAATCACCTGACTTCTTCCAGGCAGATTCAGATCCTATACCGTCTGCAGGTAAATGCCTTTCATGGACCAGTCACCTTTGTTATGTAGATTCTAGCCATTGCTTCTCAGCTCCCTGCCCCGGGACAGCCTGGAAAAAAAAAAAAAAAAAACAACTCAGAAACTACAGTTTACTACTTACTAGCTTGCCTTAATTTACCCTTTGTAGCTCCTGCAGCCTGAAGACATTCAGAAGTAAACCCCCCTTCTTTCTGGAGGCTGAGAGTCCCAGATCAAAGTGCCAACGGAGCTGGTTTCTCAAGAAACTTCCCTTCCTGACTTCTTCCTGTGCCTTCTTCTTTAAATCAGGAAATAGAGAAGGGGGAGGAAAGGGGAGTTGGGAAAAGGCAAGGGAGAAAGAGAAGGTGCATGAAAGAGGAGGGGAGGGCCCAGAAACTTCAGCCCTTGCTCATCATTTCCTCTGTCGCTTCCTCTTTCATAATGTTAAATCTGCGTTATGGGTTTCGGAATAAATAACCCTCCACTCATACACGATGCAAGAACAAGAAAGGCTTTAGCTAGGGTCCACCTTCAGCCCGACCCACCGCCTAAGCGGTTCCATCAGAGCATGGAGGCTGGACCCCCGCTGCCCCCTGAGTCCAGTCTTTTATACAGTTTTTAGGTTCTGGTGGCCTATGCGGTGGTCTGGTGGGAACGGGTTGTCTTCTGGTTGACTGGTCTCCATCAGACAACCTGTCAAGGGAGCCTGTCACCCTCTGATTGGTCGGAGGCAAGCTCATGCCTGATTTCCTGGAGCCAGGAGATTCTTGGGCTGAAAACAGCCAAGACCTTTGGCCTAGAATCGAGACTTAGGCCTGTCAGTGATAGTTAGACCAGGCTATGTCACATCAATACAAGGACAATAATCCCACTGAGGTAGGTCCCTGCCCTTTTAATTTTATTTGATTTGATTTTTAACTGCCTTCTTAAAAGCCTCATCTCCAAATGCAATCTGTAAATGGGCAGGGGATGGAGGTGGGAGTAGGGGCAACATACATTTCAGCCCATAGAAAGTGAGAATGTAGAGAGTGTTCCAGGCAGAGGCAACTGTACAGGAAGCATCTCTAGGTGAGGTAGCTACAGGAGAGTGAAAAGACGGCTCAGTGTGGTCTTGAAACTGTTACTTTAATATGAACAGTGTTGTTTGCTGAAAAAAACTTAAGCATTGTCATTACTTAATGTTTGAAAAATACAGAGATTAAAAATAGCTCAAAACTATATAAGGGCTTTTTTTTTTTTTTTTAAAAAAAACTTCAGTGTTGTACAGACTTGGTGAATATGCTAACTTAGGGCCCTGGGGTGATGGTTTTAAGGTGGCTGGTTTTATGAAGGAAGGGGACCCCAAAAAAAGGATAAAAGGAAAAGGAGCAGAGACTGGAGAGAGGACTTTGGGGAGGAGAATTGAGGGGAGATTAGCATTAGGTGCAGAGGTTTTAGTTTTAGGAAGAGAAAGATTTAGGAGCTGAGTTTTGGGGGCTTTTTTGGTGTTTTGAGTTTTTGAAGGTTGAGAGTTGTATAAAGGCAAGAGAGAGGTGACCTTGATACAGTGCTGAGCCACTGTGTAATTTGGATAGACCAGCCTTATGTTAGTAAAATCTACCCTATGCTAACTGGAGTAACAGAGGAACAAAGGAAAAGGATGTAACCTGGCCTGGGATTTTTCAAAAGTACACAAAGACCGACCGAGGTAAACGGCATGCGACTCCTTGAGGAGTGAGAGTGGGGTTCTGTTCCGTTTGGAATATTTGTGAGGGTATGGACTAAAAAATGAAAAAGGGGGGTAGTCCCTTACTCCCAATATCAGTCTGTGCATTGAGTACATGGAGCATACAAGACTGAGAGTGAAAGAGTTGAGTGCTGGTTGGAATACTCTTCAGGTCAGGAAGTTTCGGGTATTTCACTGATAAATTTTTTTTTAACCTGCCATCCAAAGAAAGAGCTCTGAGGAAAGAGTGCAGAGGCCTAGAGCTTAATAAAAACCACTTATTTTGCACCTCAGTGTTTCCAGTTTAAAAATACAAATTATATTCTTACCTTTCTTGATTGTTGGATTAGATGAGATAATAACTTAGTTGAGATGAAATGGCTTAATAAGCAAAAAAGTACTGCATAAATATTGAGGGTTGTGTTTTAAAAATCTTTCACTCAACCAATTTTTCCTCCAGTTACATTATGAAATTGGGGTCCCTCTCCTGTTGTGACTCACACTCAGTTTCCTACATGGGCAACTTGTCCCTCAAGCCTCCCTTGCCCGATAACATCTCCACATCCCTGACAGAGTTCCTCAGTTTGTTATCATTTTCCCTTCTAACTAATCTTTTTTGAAAAAAAAATTTTTTTTTAAACTAGGCTGTTCTCTGGATTAAAAAAAATCATTCTGGTTCTTTAAAAACAAACAAACAAGCATTCGTTATCCCCCATTATCTTTTACCTTCTGTCTTACTTGCTTTGTTGTGGCAGAATTATCCCCCAAGCCTCCACATGACCAGTATGTTTCCTCACTTCCCAGCCAAACACGGGCTAATGTTACGTTCTTCAGCTCACTCTGTGCATCCTGCCTTGGTTCGGATAATCCTCTGAAATCCTGCCTTTCTATTAGAACATTTTCTAGCTGACTCAGAAAGAAATTATCATTTTCTCTGCAAAACACTGGGTTTTTTTCTATTATTACACTCAAGTGTCTTGCTCTTCCATGCAAAATACACACATATTCAATACTAAGTAGGTAATACCAAGTATTTGCTGTTTGTAAGGCAACATTTGTAAAGCAGGAAGAGTCTGCTTTCTGTGAAAACATCAGCATTTCAACTTCAAAGTCAGTTGGTCCCTTGAGAAGTTACTTATTTTGCTTCTGAGATTTTATATTCCTATTTTCCAGATTTTTTTTATGCCTTTCTTTTCCCTATGTATTTAAAACTCTAAAATGTTATTAAAGATGAATTAAAAAACAAAATAAGGCTTATTAAATCTGAGCCCTTGTTCCATATTTTCTCCTTTGTATGACTTTTGCTTTATTTGCTACATTATGAACTATTTTTGTTTTAATGGAAGTAATCCTGATTTGCAACATTACAGTGTGATTTAAAGGTACAGGTTCACATTTCATAGTGAACTATTCTTTTTTTTTTTTTTTTTTCAGACTAGGTCTTGCTATTTTTGCCCGTGGAACCGCAGGCTCTCGTTGCCCGAGGTACCACAGACTCAGGCAATTCCCAGCCTCAGCTTCCCAGGTAGCTGGGATTACAGGTGTGCACCACTACACCCAACTATTTTTTTGTAGAACTAGTTCTCACTACGGGCCCCAGGCTGAACTTGAACCGCGATCCCTAGCCCTGGCCGCTTCATAGGCTGAAGCTTACAGGCATGAGCCACCGTGCCCGGCTGAACTATTCTTGAATAGAGCAGTACCACAATGCTTAAGTTGCTTTCCAGAGCAGCAGAGCTCAGGCAAAAGACTAATATGGTTGTTGGAGGTAAAAGCAGACTCAGTGTCCACACTTCTTTTTTGAAGCAGTTACACATTATTTATCCTCTTTTTTGTTGTTTTTTGAGACTAGGTCTGGCTCTTTTTGCCTGTGGAACTGCAGGCCCACGTTGCCCGGGGTACCACAGACTCAAGCAATCCCCAGCCTCAGCTTCCCAGGTAACTGGGATTACAGGTGCTTGCCACCATGCCCATCTATTTTTGGGGGACTAGGTTCTTGCTATGTGCCCCGAGTGGGACTCAAATTGCGATCCCTGGCCCCAGCTGCAACTTCCTAAGCTGCCACTTACAGGCATGCGCTGCCACCATGAAGGGCCTTATTTCCTCATTCTTGAAGCAGAGTAGCTGTTTTCCATAAAGTCAGAGTTCTTTTGATGTAAAGACAATTGACCTATGTAACCATTTCAGGATGAAGGTAACTAAGCTGTGATAAACGCTGGTACTTGAGGTGCTTATAAAACATGATTAGAACTTGCTTAAATTTCAGAAAATAAAATGCTAGTACAAGTAAACACATTTTCTTCTCAGTTCTAAAAAAATTCTAGTCTATAATTTGCCTGCTTGCTGAGAAAAAAGGGTTATGTAAGGTCTACTGAAATTTTCCTCCAGAAATTGACTTGATGCATAGAATTACTCTGTTTTCCATCTGTGCTTTCATTACCACCACCTAGTGGAAAATGCAAGCTCACTGTCAGTTAAAATCAGGGAAGGAAATGAATAAGATGAAATGTATCTCAGAGGACTATTTCTATGGTGAGGACTTGTTGCTTTTAATTCTTAGTGTAATGCAGGTTTGCAGAACCCACAAGTTGAGTTCAAGAAGCGTAGACATTCATGGGCTAATAAAACGTTCATCAACAAACTCTTCTTCAGACACTTCAACTTCAAAGTTCTTAAATTATTCATCCTGAGTCCTGTGCATTGTATGTCTAAATTGCCTTGAGAAACTTTTCTTAATTCCTCTTGAGTGTCTATAAAAATCTAAAACACCCAGCTTCAAAGTACCAAGATGTTATCAACTGTACTTCCTTAACTGATAGGTAAGTAAAAGTGTAGAAATAAGATAGTCAATTTTATTAAAACTGGGAAGACAGGTAAAAATATGTACTATTTGGAGGGTTATGCTCCCAAATAATGAAGCCCGAGAAGGCAAAATGAAGCTCCTTTTTTTTCTTCATTGGTTGTAGAATCTTCTGCTCTGCTGAAGAACAAATAGAAACAAGTAAAATCCCCAGACTTGCTGTTACTTGCTTACTCATTCTTTTCACTTGGTTGTGTCTGTCATTCAGTCTTCAGCCATCATCTCTTCTCTCTGTGCCACCCAGTCCAGTGGTGTCCTGACCACATGGAATGTGGTTGGAATAATCATCCTCCCGCTCCCCTGAGGGCTGTGCATGCCTTTTCCATGGCCTCAGCGTGCACATGTACAAACACATTCTCGATGCTTATAGGTATTTTGCCTTCCTGATTCTTGATGACCCGATCCCAGGTGGTGGGCAAGGGGACCTGGGCCCGTGGGCAGCAGGGGGATTGTGATAATTAAAAGTCAGGACCAAGTAATCTCCAAATTCCCTCTCAGATGGTTTAATCAAACATGATGGAAGCCTCAGAATCAGATGGAAACAAACCTCCTTTATTTCACTCTTTTCTGTCACAATCTCCATCCTCACCCAGCCAGACTAGCCCCTCAACTCCAGACTAAACCCTCATTTAAAAACTCAAAATGCTTGAAGCTATGCCGGGTCTTCTGACTTCCCCGAGTCTTACACCACCTCTGAACTAACCTTTATGCCTTTGTATTAATATGCAAGCCCCAATGCTGTCATCCGCTCATATTTTCTCCTGATACATAACCAATAGTGACTTCCAAGTGCTTTCATGCTGGAGGCATTTGTATGTTTTTGTGTGTTTGACTCAGGATTTTCGAGTGTTTATGGAAAATCCCATCCTTTATCTGCTGGTTCTTGAGTCCATCCTTCTCTGCCTTATTTGGGGGAAATTTACTTGGTTTGGTGGCTCCACCTCCAGGAAAGCTGCGCTCCTGCACCTGCACAGTCAGTGCCATGCCTGGCTGGAGCAACCTCCTGCTGGACACCCTGGCAGCCTGAGAGGCCAAGAGTCCATGAAACAGCCAAAGTGTTCACCCCCAAAGACTAAAACCATGGGTCTGGATTCTTCAATCACCCAGTTCCTATCAGCATAACCTTGAACTATGTCATACAGTTATCATTAAAATATGGCACTTCTTTAAGAACCCCACAAATTGGAAAAGAAAAAGGGAGGGGTATAAATTGACTTTTCTTCTAAAATCATAATAACTCAGAAAGCAAACCAAAGTCAAATTGAAGCCCTTCTTCCCTTAACAGACCACCAGGTATTATGTGACTCAACTTTAGAAGGGCCAGCTCTTGCCTTTGATGGCCCTTGGGATGTACAGACCTAGCCTAGACTTTGAGACTGGAGTCTATGTTTAAGTGAGTGGTTGTGTCTACTATTCCCTGACTGCAGCCTTCTCTTGGAGTCAAGAAGCCGACCAAAGCCCTGCTCTTTGTCATCTTGAGCCCTGTGGGACCTTATTTTTCAAGTGGAACCTTTAACCCAGTGTCTCTGTGGGCCAATCCAAAGTATGTTCGAGCCTGGAAAGGTGGCACTGGAGACTGCAAGATGGGAGGGTAAGTATGCCTTTTCACTTCAATGCAAATATGTATGTCCATATGCAAATTGCTGCACTCATTTTGTTTCCTGTTGAGTTGTCAAAGTTCTGAATGTGCTAGCTGGTTTTCTTCTTAAATTGATGTTGTTGGTTGACAACATTGAATGTGATTCAGAGGCACAGGATCACACCTTCCATGCAGGACCTCACACCACATTGCACCAAGACATCCAGTATCCAATATGGTCCCCTCCCCCTGAGTTTCTCCCCTTCCTGTAACCTCCATTCCATGGTCAGTTCTCTAGGGTTCAGTCCTATCTCACCCTTTGTTTCTTTTCTCTGTATCTCACATATCCAGGACACCATCTCCATATTTGTCTTTTTCCACCACCTATTTAAAAAATAGACAAGTGGCCTGTTGTAAGGGAGAAGCATGAACTGTTAGGCTTAGATGAGAACTAAAATAAGTAAACAAAGCAGAAATAAAATCAGTACTTTGGATGCAGTGGCCTGGGGTCTGGTCCTCGGGCGGATGGCTGGCATGGAAGAGCATCTGGCGGTGAGGCTGAGGCTGTCACATGGCGTCCTGGTGTCGTCTGGAGAAGGTGTCTGCTCTGCTGAAGTGCTGTCTTCATTGTCACAGATTGCAGCCGCACCTGCTGCCAACTGGCTGAGGGACAGCCCTGCCTTGGCTCTGTCAGGCCAGTCTCATAGGCCATATGTAGTTGGCTGGAAATAAAAGAGCATTTGAAAAGTGTTAGACAATTTCAGGGTGGACTTGGCTGTGCATCGGGAATGCCCCTACCAGGGAACAAGAAGAGCTGAATTAGCCGGCCAGGGCTCTTCCTTTGTGTGTATCAAATGCTGATGGTATCACAGGGCAGCAGCACCCTGGAAAGTGACCTGGTGGCAAACTGTAGATTCAGGGGAAGTCAAATGTTACTCTGCAGGGTGTGAAAGAGACACTGACAGCTGGCTTGTACCCCCCTTAGTCTTTCTGTGTTTCTTGTTTCCTTTCTACAAACAAATATGAAATACAATTCTGTGTTCCATCATTGCGGATGGGGATTGCAGCAACCTTTCCCTCTACGGAGAGAGAAATCTATAATAGAGTGCAATCAAGAGTTACCTTTTCTTCCTGCCAGGTGTAATCTAAGCCAACTGAATTGAAACTACTTTTGTTTACTCTCTGGATTTATTTCTATTTATTTCTTATCTATTCAGAATTCCATGCTTAAGACTGCATGCTTAAGCACCACTGTACAGCATGAACTAGTAGAAGTGTTTAAAGCTCTTAGGGTGCATATTACTACCATCCAGCATTTTTAATGAAGAGGTAAAGATAAGTTAAAAATCACCATTTTACTTTATACCCTACTTTCTAGGTGCCTTATCTGCCTAGAAAAAAAAGATAACCTGGTGACCCAGAAATTCTTTAGCTTGGTCTGTGGGCAGGTTGTTGTTACTGTGAAGACAATATCACACAAAATCACAGAACATATGATCACAATAGGCTAGTGAAAAATAATAAAAGCAAACCTCCTACAAAACAAAGAGTGAACCCTGGTATGACTATAAACATTAGTTCATAATGATGTGTCAACATTGGCCCATCAATTGCAAGTCTGTCACAGTAATGAGAGATGTTCCTAATGTAAGAAAGTGAAGGGAGGGCTGGGGTCTGAGGAAGTGCTTTTTTGCTCAGTTTTTCTATAAGCCTTGCAATTCTATGAAAAAAGAAATAAAGTCTGTTATGATATTTCATCATGTCATAATTTGACATTAGATTCAGGTAGACCAGTCAGTAGAAGTTGACCTTAAATCTCACAGAGAAGACAATATTGGATCTCATAAAGAAAAAAAAAAAATTGGTAGGAGAGGAGGCAGTAACCACTTAAAGGATAGAGGTTTAACCTATCCGATGATAGTTTAAAAGAAGTTCTAAAATTCTTTATTCATTCAACCAGGAGTAATGCTTACTGTCATTTAATTTAGTTGCCAAAGATATTTGGCTGCAGCCTTAGATTTGTTTGTTATTGTGCTTTTCTAAATCTGATTAACTGAGAAGTTACCTTTCAAGTTTTTTTTTTAAGCCTCTGTTGTCAGTTGGTATTTATTAAATGGCTATTGATTCTCATAAGTGCAAGAAATTTCTACTTTCTTTCAAAGTGACTGTGGGAGAGAATTTTCTTTCAACTAAATTGTTACTTGTTTATAGTTCTATAGAAGTCCAGTTTAGTTTCATACCATATGTCTCACTGAACTCACCAAAATCCCAGCAACATTCACACTATCATATTAAACGTGCCCCCCCCTCCTTCCCCTTCCCCTCTAGAGGGGAACCACTTTATTTTCACACCAACGTTATTGTGTTTGGCCCATTGTTTTGTTTTGTTTGCTTGTTTATATTTGCTATACAAGAGAAACCATCCAGTAGTTGTCTTTCATTTTCTGACTTAATTCATGTAGCATAATCTTCATGTAGCATAATCATGTTCCTTCTGTGTTGTCATAAAAGGCAAATTTCCATCTTTTTTCTAATAGCCGAACAGTATTCCATTTCGTGTGTGTGTACCACAATTTCCCTACCCACTCATTTATGAATGGGCCTTTTAGTTTCTAACTCTTGGCTGTGTGAACCTAGGAGGGATGGGGTGCAAATGTTTTCAAATTCGTGTTTTCCCATTCTTTAGATAAATTCCTAGTTGTGTGTGGTACTGCTTGATCATGTGGTGTTTCTATTGTTTAGTGTTTTGAGGAGTCTTCATACTATTTTGCATAGAGGATACACCAATTTACAAATAATTTGTTTTTAATTTTAAGATTATCCAACTTTTTTGTAGCTCCGAGAGATAATATTATCCTTTTATTTCTAAATATACACAAACAAGAAGACTTATACAATGATATATAGCTGGAGGAGGATTCTAGCACAGAGGCTTTCACCTGTGTTTGCAAAGTGACCATGTGTGGAAGCTTTATCAGATACCAGGGTTCTACCACTACAGATTCTGGTTTATTTGGCTTGAGCATCAAGCCAAATAAGTGTGCAGTTAGAGTTGGGAAGCACTGAGCTAGAAGAAAATGAGTTTTATTTTTTAATCATGGAAACATCTTAATTCCAAGGTTAATGTCTAAATTTTGTAGTTAATTTGAAAGGAATCAGTTATCAGCTCCTTTTTCCCTCCTACCCCTCCATTTCCTTATCCATCTCCCCCCCCTTCTTTGTTTCTTGTACTTATTTTATACTTGACTAAAAATTCTGAAGTCAGAAAAACTTGGATTAAAAATCTAATGGCCTTAATATATTAGTTCATTTTTTAAGCATTAGTTTCTTCATTTGTAATACCTACTTTTCCTATGAGAACTGAGTTAGTATAAAGATCATTTTAGCCAGGCATGGTGGTGCATACATGTAAGCAGCAGCCTAGGATACCACGGCTGGGGCCAGGGATCGTGGTTCAAGTCCCCCTGGGGGCACGTAGTGAGACCTCCTAGTTCCAAAAAAAAAAAAAAAAAAAAATAGCTGGGTGTAGTGGCATGCCCTGTAATTCTAGCTACCTGGGAAGCTGAGACTGGGGATTGCTTGAGTCTGTGGTACCCCGGGCCACGTGAGCCTGCAGTTCCACTGGCAAAAGTAGAGTGACCTAGTCTCAAAATAAAAAAGAATCATTTTTCAATCAGAGCAATTAGATAAGAAAAAGATACTAAAGTTTTTTCAAATTGGTATAGAAGTAAAACTATCACTATTTCAGAGGGTATAATAATTAATATACAGAAAATACCTAAGACTCCAGTAAAAAGCTTCTTAAAATAATTTTTAAAATATAGTAATCTGCCCGCAAAATTAATATACAAACATCTGTTGTATTTTTTACATGCAAATAGTGAGTTGGCAGAAATGGGAATCAGAAACTGTTTCATTTACCAATTGCATCAAAAAAGATTGTGTAGCTTAGAATTCATTTAACCAAAAAAGTGAAAGACCTGAAAATGTTAAAAAAAAAATAGAAAGCAGAAAGAAATGGGAAGATATTCTGTGATCAACACTGGAAGAAGTGAAATCGTTAAAATGGCTATTATCTAAAGCAGTACACAGATCCCATGCATTCCTGTCAAATTTTCAACGTATTTTTCACAGAAATAAAACCAAAAAATCATGAAAGTTATTTGAAACTGCAGAAGAGTCCAAGGAACAAAAATGCTCCTCCAAATACTCCAAGAAGTATATGAGCCGTTTAGAGGATACTCTCACCCTTTAAATT
This sequence comes from Uropsilus gracilis, assembly GCA_004024945.1. Classification (NCBI taxonomy): domain Eukaryota; kingdom Metazoa; phylum Chordata; class Mammalia; order Eulipotyphla; family Talpidae; genus Uropsilus; species Uropsilus gracilis. The sequence continues at coordinate 19,264 of PVHY01011845.1, forward strand.
GTTCAGGGCAAGAGACTTGGACTGTTAGCTCAAGCAGAGTGGCTTGGCTCCTTAGCAAGGACCAAAGAGAACACAGCAGGAAGGAAGCTGTGCAGTTGTCCAGCGCAGGTCATGGCAGCCAGCTACTGATAGATGGCTCATGTTCTTATTTACACTGAGACAACGCTTCACACTGAATCTGACCCAGATGTAAAAGATAAATATTTCAAATTCTGGGTGGTATTTTGTAGAAGATAGTCTGTTTTGCAGTAGTTATTGTTTGCTTGATGGATTGTTTCTTTGTATTCCAGGGGTGTCCTTGTCCATGTGTGAATCTGGCGTTTTCCTTGCTAGCTCTGATGCTCAGTAGTCATGTTGCTTAGGCGTGTTTGCAACAAATTCTCTATGAGTCCAGGAGAGTGAATTACACAGCCAGTAGCTTAGGGAGGCCAACAAACATCTATTATTTGGGGACTTTTATGCTTTGACTAATACTTTCATTATCTTTTTTAGTTTACTACTTGTATCTTCCAATAAAGTTTAGTAAGATAATAATTGAAAATACTACTGCACTCTACTCTGCCATTCCAAGAGGATAGTTAGGATTCTTTGACTTTCAGTAATCAACATGAAAAGTGCAGGATGAGAAAAGTGGATTTTAAAAATACTTTTTGGTTAAATGGGATTTTTACTGCTTTGTCCCACCTTTTCAGGAGCAATTGACATATTGAGTGCTAGGTATTTTTGGATGTATTGAAACATGTTGGTTAAGAGCACAGATTTTGTGCTCTGCTACTTTGTTGCTGTGACTTGATACAAGTTCCTATTCTAAGCCTCCTTTTTCATCTGAACTTTGGATGTAATGACAGTGGCTAACCATAGTATTTGTGTGAGGTTTGAATGAAATAATTCATGTTAAATTGCTTGATATGTGAAAAAACTTAATAAACTTTACTGTTATTCTTGCATCATACTTTCAAGTTAGGGGATCACAGTATTTTGCTTTGTTCTCCAGTTAGATCACTTAGGTTCTCTAATGAAGTTCCTTTGATATTGTGCAGTTAATGTGTTGTAGCAGAGGTGGGGGGAAGAGAGAGGAGAGAGAGCATGATGACAATCACTTGTAAATTAAATGAAAGCCTTGAGGATTTTCATGCTTGGGGCTAAAGTAGATTCATGACCAATATATTTTCTATTTCTTCACAGGAATTATGGCTCATCTCTCTTTGCCCAATGTGAAGCAATGGATAACGGGTGTCAGCAAGTACTGTGGCTCTATGGAGAGGACAATCAGATAACCGAAGTTGGAACTATGAATCTTTTTCTTTACTGGATAAATGAAGATGGAGGTAATCTACTCAGATTTCAGCTCTTTGACCTCTTTCAGTAATTTTAGTGAAACTGGAAAGAAAAACATTGAACCTTAGCACAAGGAGCGAACCACTCTGGTTCCCAGGGCTAAGGATCACTGTGCTTTTGCAGTGTCTAAAAACACGTGAATTCAAGTTACAGAACTCAAAGAAGTGTATTTTTCACTCTTTGTTTTGGTTTTGGCTCTAGATGGACTTATGATTCAGATGTCAATTTCAGGAATTTCAGGTTCTACGAATAAAGATTTGCCACCTTGTCCTCTTCACCATCTTCTTAACATTTTCCTCTGTCTGTCTCAAATCCCTAGCCTTGGAAGATGGGTCTCAAATCTTGTCAATGATCACTCACCATTTACTGCATTGGTGAAATGCTGTGGTGGTCAATAGGGTCTACTTATTGTACAGGTAAATGAAAGTTAGTGTGCTCAGCAGCGACTATTCTTCTAGCAATTCGTACCCTTTACTACATTGTTTGGTGATGTATCAGAAACCTTCCAGCTTTACTCTGAAGCTCAATTTGATTAAAGTCTGTTATTTTAAGGACAAATGCATCTATTTGGGGATGTAACTCTTGGTTCATTCAGGACTCCTAATATGTTTACTAAAATTGATACTTCTTGATTATCTTTAATATCCTTAATGCTCATTATGTCTTCACTATTATTTTTCAATTTGTTAGCAGAGAGTAGAGTGGTTCAGTGAGGTGTGTTAGCAAAGTCTATGACATTTGATCAACTGGCCAGTAAAAGGGAAAACTACAGAACGGTGCATTCATTTCCTTTAGAGTTTTGGTAGTCAGAAAAAACTTTAAAAATATTTTATTTTTAGACTTGTTTACTTTTCTGGGCTATTCATTTCACAGCACTGAGTGTGAAGACTAGAAATATAAAATGACATGTGTCTAAATACTTATAAAGTTTTGGTATTTGTTTCAATTAAATTTTAAATGAGATTTTTACTTTATAGCAGTCATAGTAGCTTATATTGTGCCTTTTTAAAAATTGGCTACACGTAGAGGGAAATGGTGATTCTGCTTCACAGCAATCTGAGCACTGGTTACAGAGATGAAGAAGATGAGACTTGGATTCCAGTCAGAGGGAGAATAATCAGAAGGTATAGGGAATGAACCCTGTCCTGGCTTTGGCCCTGGGTAACCCTTGGCATATGAAAAGCCTGTGACATATCATGGCTATTCTTTCATTCCTGCTGTTTGTACTAAGCACTATATTAAAACACACACACACACACACACACACACACACACACTGGAGCATTTGTGAGTTCTAAACTTGAGTTACAGCAGAAGTTTTATATCAAAAGCCAGGTTTGAATGATGACAACCAGGACTGAACGTTGTGACAATACATTGATTCAACTCATTCTACCCACTTGCCCATACATTTTCCCATTCTCCCCACAATGCCCCCAGAGCACACAACATTGACAAAAAGAGTTACGTCATACAGAGGTGGCAACATCATTATTTATGGGTGGAAAATGGAACATTTAAATATAGTCTGAATCAAAGCTACATGACTTAACCAGAAACCATCATGGTGAAAAATCACCCCTTATCCAAACAATCGTCATGGGCTATTTTTCCCCATAGCTTTTAAAGGTCAAAATAGAAATGAGTGAATTTGTCTTCTGACTTATAGTATATACACTTAAGAGTTTCTATTCAGATTATGGTTGTCTGAGGCCTTAGTTTTAATGTAACTGCCCCTTCACATCAAATAAAATTTGAAGTAAGGAGAAAGAAAAGCATGAGAGAAATGAAGTAGAATGTCAGGAATAGCATTTGAGCAAAGAAAATAGACACCAAAGCACCTCTGTGGTGACGTTGACTTTATACTGTTTGGTTTTAGGAAAATACAAATAATTAGTTTCACAAATAAACAAAGTTCTGATTTTTGCAAGGTTGCAGCAAGAGTTATATGCAGATTTTTTTTTTTTTTGAGACTAGGTCTCACTATTTTTGCCTGTGGAACCTCAGGCTCTCGTTGCCCGGGGTACCACAGACTCAAGCAATCCCCAGCCTCAGCTTCCTAGGAAGTTGGGATTATAGGTGTGTGCCTCCACGCCCAGCTATATATTTTTTGGAACTAGGTCTCGCTAACTGCTCCCAGCAAAACTCGAACCACAATCCCTGTCCGCAACCGCGGCTTCCTAGGTTGCTGCTTGCAGGCATGTGCAATCATGCCCATCCAATAATGCAGAGTTCTTCAATCTTAACCAGCTACCATGGCTGTTTTGTGAACAGCTGGGTGGACAAAAGAAAGAATCTGTGTCCTCTCAGTAGTGCTATGTGGGGATGATTCAAGGCATGTTGTCTGGAGGTCATGTGGGTGTTGATTCTGGTCACACCAAGTGTGGTGCTAATGCTAAGACCACAGAGCCTTCATTCTTGTTCTCACTCTGAGATGAGATATTGAACACGCACACACTAGCTTGTCACTGTTAGCAGAACTGTTTTATCTTGCACGGAATATTGGACCCTGAGAAGTCCAAGTCTGTGTGGCTGAGTTTATTCCAGGAGAGAATGATCACAGCCAGGAGAGGTGCTGTGACTGTAGCTCACTGAGTGTCCAGGAGCTGCTCTCCATGTCAGGCATTTATTCCAGCTCTCCTGGAGTCCACTGTCTTCCAGCCATTGCCCACGAATTTCTTCCCCAATGTGAACACCTTCACAAGGATCGCAAACTTCCTTACCCAGAGCTCTCCTTTACCTTTCCTTCCCCTCTTTCCCCTAGACTAACACAGGGTTTAACATGAATGTTAGCCTCTGCCCCCCAGCAAGGGAGAAGACAGTTCTGTCGGTTGGTTCCCTGCTGCGTCCTTGATGCACAGACCTGCCAACTGCTCCTGGTAGACATTCAGTATATATTTGTTGAATAAATGACTAATGGTGCTGACAGTGTGTAAGGCATTTATGCAAGCCTACATTCCTGGTTCCCATTAGTGCTTGACTTTGGGAAGTCACAGATGAATCCTGCTGTTATTGCTTCTACATTCCTCATCCTCTAAAAATGATTTTTCTGTCAAAAACAAGCTGCGTTTGTAGGCTCTGTTTTCCTCATGTTGGGCAATCTGGAGCTAGTTCTGGCTCTTATGAGCATGTTTGTGGTTGCAGAGGAAAATGAATATTTCTCACCCAAATGTTGTCATGTCATCAGCTCTGTCTGGCAACCAGAGAAGCAGATGTTCTGTTCCTTGACCTTGGGCTAGTGGTTACAGTTTTGGGTGTTAAATATATTTTGCAAAACTGCATTTTGCACAAGGGCCACTGTTTTTATTTAATTTAGTGTGGTCTTAGAGCTCAGCAAGCTCCAGGAAAGGCCCAGACCGGGGCGCTGGCAGTGTTTGTCTCTGCATGTGGTGTGTGTGCATGTACACACATATAGATGCAGACAGTATACATCCAGCTAGTTATTGCAAAACACAGGTTTATTTTGAGATCAACACTTCTAAACATGACAAAAAGTAGCCCCAAGAACACTGCCAAGAACAAATTTCCTTCTTTCCAGAAAGCAGTTTCCAGCAGATGATTTTTAGAAACAAAATTCAAAAAAGTCATACTGCTATAGCCTAGCAAAGAGGATTATTCATTTATTTTTTTATTCAAAATCATGTATTATAAACTACCCTGGGCCAGGCATGATGCCAAGTTTTGGGGATCTGGGGATAAATAGTGAGTTGTAGTCTTTCACACAGCTTGGCTGCAGGGGATGTTCTACATGAACATGTGTAAGTATAGCAGAATAAGTCCAGACCACTGAGGGGAAAGAACAGTGGACAGTTTCAGGTCCTATAAGCTCTGGTCCTGACTGTCCTCTGGTATCACCACCACATCAAGTCACTTGTTGATATGGGGTCTCAGTTTCTTCTGTAAAGTACAGATTATAGTGAGAGAATTCTGGGCAAACTTAAACAGATGATTCCTATTTAGCTGCACAAAATGTCTGGGTGGAGGCTCAAAGACAACAGTGTAAGTTCTATAAAACCTTGGCTCCTGAATGAACTCTTCAAGTGAATGCCTCTGTAACATGTAATGGGTAACACATCATCTGTATAAGGTCCCACTTCGTTACAAAGTGATGATTCGAGGTTTGCATTTGTTATCAGATTCAGAACCCTGGGAGTGGAGAAGCAAGGGGTATGTTCAGAACTGGAGGCATCTTTTCCAAGCTGACAGACCACTCTCACTTTGAAGAACTCCAGCCGTCTAGAGTTAGCAGCCCCTAGCTATCCCTAGTTAGAGATACATTGATTATCTAAGGGGGGGGGGTCCTGAGATTTTGTTTTTTGAACTTTTTGTTAGTAGCCATATATATCTTGTGCCTACCCTGAGACCATTATATGTGACTCTGAGAGTGAAGTCAGAATCTTACATTTTTTTCAATTTATTATGCGTGTACACACACACACACACACACACACACACATTGTTGTATTCCCCAAGGTACTTCCACCACCTTATCACCAGTGAATCATTATCTTAATTTGTGCGCCCCCCCTCCCCAATTTACCCTCCCCTCCCTTGCTGTATGCTTCATTTCTGCTAACAGTTTTACTTGTCCTTTTATTTGCTTTCCCTATATCCTGCATATAGGTAAGGTGGTATTCCAGTATTTCTCTTTTTATTTCTGACTTATTTCTACTAACATGATTCCTTCTAGCTCCATCCATGTTACCACAAATGCATCAAATCTGTCTTTCGATTGCTCTATAATATTCCATTGTGTAAATACTCCACATCTTTCTGATCCTATTGTCTGTTTTGAGGCATTTGGGTTGTTTCCGTGTTCTGGCTATTTCAGCATCTTTATATTTCATGTGAACGCTTCATCTGGTTAAAAGGTCATTGTTGACAGCTTCAGCAAAGGGCAGTGTGGGAGCAGGTACCAGCCTGCATAGACACATAGACTTCTCAGAAATGGGCTCTTCTGCAATATTTTTAAAAGGTTTGGTCATGACCAGAGTTCCTAAAAAGAGCCTATCTAGGTTATTCTAATTATAATCATGCTATTCTAGTACAGTCAGTGTTGACTTCCACAGGGTCCTCTTCATAATGTTCTTAACTCTTGTCAGTATAAGAATTATTCCAGTTTTTGTTGGTTAGGGCTAAATCAAAGAGGACTAGATGTATATTCATATGTATATTTAAGGATCTTTTTGAACTGAATTGATTAGGGGAGATTTGATGATACAATGACATCATCATCATGTTTCTTACTAGCAAAGTTGCCAGAAATGGTTGCAAAATTGACTATATTGGGCATGGCTTATAGAGCTCAAGTCTGAAAATATTCCAATTTTTCATTGACAGAAGAAGAGCTGGCAACCCCTCCGCTAGATGGCATCATTCTCCCAGGAGTGACGCGGCAGAGCATTCTGGACCTGGCACACAAGTGGGTGGGTACCTTTGGCATGAACAGTGTTTATAATCATGAAACAAAACGTTACCAAAATAAGCCCAACTTCATGTTGAAATAATATCCTCTCATTCAAACCAATGTTATCTAATCTTTAAAGCTTAACTAGAGTAAAAAGAACCCTCTTAGAAAAACTGTTGGCAAGACTATTAAGTCAGTATTATTTATCATGAGGGTAGAGAGGAACCAGTTTAGCGAGTTATCCTAGTGCAACCATGAACTGGCACTGGTCTCCAGTTCTGGGCCCGCTGTCTTCCTGCCAGCTCACCTGGTCTGTGCTTCAGGTGCTTCCATGCAGGCACCCTTTATCATTTTCAGACTGAATGATCGGTTTCCAAAAAGCAGTGATACAAGCCCTGCCCTTTCTTCATATAGTCTATGGTCACCATGTTTGTCATAGAAGTGAAAGATTTTTTGTTGACTTTCAAATGTTGGCCAACATACACTATAAGTTGGCTGCCTTCACTCTCCCTCCTTTATGTCCTCTGCCCTCCCAAGTTCACATTTAGCTAATTTTAAAGTCAAAATACTCAAGCGAATGAAAAATTATTTTCCATGAACTTTCTGAGTTGGGCAATACAGGCAACTGTGCTCAGTCCCTTGGTATTGGAAACAACATGATAACACACTCAGGGTGAATACTCAATGAGCTGGCTATCTGGCTAAGCTTCCTGGCTGGAACTTTTGACCCATGTGTTCAAGTGATCTCGAAGGACTATGAAAAGGCTTTGAACGGACTGTGGTCAAATAGCCCTGATAGGACAGATGTTTAGAAACACACGCATTATCTAGGCAAGCACTAGCACTTTTCTTTGGAAATAGAAAAAATGTGCTATAAATAATCCTATAAAACCCTGAAGTAGACAAGACCCAACTGCCACATGCTGGCTGGCACATTGGGCATGACATTTACAAACTGTTGGTATAATTTCAAACAGCTTGCCCTGTCCTAAATATGTTTGCAGTTGGAAAGATGTATTTTTGAAGCTCAGTAATTTTTGTTTTATTAAAGAAAAAATTCACCAAGTGCAGAAGGTTTGATGACAAGCTGCAAGTGGAAATGGCTTCCCACACTAATGATTTGCTAGCATGAAAAATAGGTTATTATGGAGGAAGTTTTTCTTGACTCCTTAGCTGTAATTTATTTTAAAAGCTATTTTAAAACAGTCAGATATAAATGCCAAGAGGCGTGTGGGGGGTTACCATTACTTGCCAGACAAGGGAAATTGTCCAAAGATAAGTAAGGGTGAGCAGTGAAAAAACAATTCTATTTATTTACAAGTGATTTCCCCCTCCCCCTCTCTTATCCAGAACACAGAACTCAGTCTGTTTTGTGTTAACTTGACTGGTTTTGTGGAATTTATTTATTTATCTATCTATTTACCTTTGGACAACATCATTGCTATTGCAAACTGTGATAAGTTGAAATTTTCAAAAAAGCTGTATTTCAACTGTTGACATATTTTCCTGCCCTTCCAAATATAGTTCACAGCACAATGCATTCTTAATTTTATATTTTGAATATTGCCTCTCATTTTCATTTTCATCATGTGGATTTATTTGAATCAAAGTATCAGCATTTTCCCCCATTTCCTATTATTGAGAAAATAAAATACTCAAATAATCCAGAAGTTGTGGTTATAACAATTCTATGTTGAAACTCAACCTAATGCTATACTAAAAAAAAAAAATAGAAAAGGATTACTAATATAAAGTCAACTGAATCAACGGACTTACAGTTACCGATAATATTATTGAGTCCTAGCTCACTATTCCTATGACTGAACTCCTGATGGTATCTTTAGTAAAATCCAGATGTACTTTCAATGATTTAATGTAATGAGATATTTTAATTATTTAAACCGAACATAGGTTTTTACTCTATAGAAGACACAGTAAAAAGAGGGTCAAATTTTAAGCAGGTCCAATAAGACCTGAGTGCAAATCCATTTTCTGTATTTACTGTGTGGCCTTGGAGATGTCACTCATCCTCCTGGACCTTAATTTCCTCATCTGTAAATGACACATACCTGAAAAATGAAGGAACTTGACTTATAATGTGTGCTCAATAAGTAGTAACTGTAATTATTGATATTATATGTGAGTATATTCTCCTTTATAATAAAATAGGATTAAAACTGGGAGTAGGAAAGGCATCAAGCACCACTCGGGATGCCTAGGGACTCAGGAGACTTTACCCATGACAGTAAATAAAAGGCTCAGAAGCACAGGTAGAGATGGAAATAGACCAGGGAGCTTGTCAGAGTCTGACAGTTTATATTCTGATAGTCTCATTTGGAGATGCTGTGAGCTTGCTTTTGGCTATCTCCTGTCTTAGTGTTTTCCCAGTGAGATGTGCTTCCTCTACTGTTCCCCATCAAAGTGATTATGGCATTATCTGAATCCAGTTTGACTATAAAATAGCCAAGTAAGGGGAGGGGGTGAAGTCTGCAGGTTTTATTTTTATCTTTTTCCTTCAAGGCACGGTGTATATTTTTACGTTTGATATTCCACACAGGGCGAATTTAAGGTGTCTGAGCGGCACCTGACCATGGACCAGTTGACCACAGCCCTGGAGAGCAGCCGCGTGAGGGAGATGTTTGGCTCAGGAACCGCCTGCGTGGTTTGTCCAGTGTCTGAAATTGTGCACAAGGGTGAGGTATGACAGCACTTCTTCACTTCCTGTCATTTCCAAATATTTGCCCATAGCTTCGTTTTTTAAATGTGTGAATGAAATGCTAGTTGTCCCCAGGACGCCTAGCATTTTTTGTTTACAACTTGGTGTTCCATTAGTTCTGGGTGCATTTTGTCTTCATGAAACTGTGTTAGCGAATTAAGATCATCTTTCTGGTCTAATGTGAGCTCAAACTAGGTGGGAACTTAGTGTCCTCCTTGGGCCAGTATCCTATCTGCCTTCTGCCAAGTTAGGGAGTGGAAATGTGCTAATTGGTTTTCACACTTAATTTTTTCTACCAACTCACAAAGTAAGGTCTATAGGTACTTGGATTTTAGGTTCTAGTTTCCATAAATATTTCCAAGCTCCTGGAATAGCAATGGAAAATGAATTTGAATGATAAACTCATATTCTTCATCATCATCATCATCATTATTGTTAGATCAGTTTATAGAAAGTTTTTTATTTGGTTAAGCTCGTACATTTACTAAAATATTCCAAAGACAATTCAAGCATTTGGTGTACTTTTCTCTTTTCCAGTAAACTAAACTGACTTTCTATGTGCTATATTTCTATTTTCTTTTAAGTTATTTTTTGCTCTCCTCTTTATAACAAAACTCTAATATTTGTTAAATAATAGATTAAAATCATAAGCTAACGATAATTTAGAGCATGTCTTTTTTATTTCTAAAATGTGCATTGGCTTAAATCATTCATATTAAATACATTTTTTATTGGTTAGTTAATGCAAGCTTGTTGGATTGGCTTTTTCTCCTGATTGTATTGATAACTGCTTTATTGCTTGAGATTTTTAACTTGATTTTTAGAGAATGGCTCCTGACAATTCTGTCTATAAAGTCATTGTTTTTAGGGGAGAAGTAGTCTATGATAGATCATCATTGAACAGATTATGAAACTTCTGTTATGCATTTTATTAGAATAGTAGCTATGTAATATCTTATTGGTTGACTTTGTTAACGAAGTAAAGTTGTCACTAGGTCTAGTATATTTTCTTTTTTTGAGACTGGGTCTCGCTATTTTTGCCTGTGGAATTGCAGGCTCACATTGCCTAGGATACCGTAGACTGAAGCAATCCCCAGCCTCAGCTTCATAGGTGGCTGGGATTACAGGCGCATGCCACCACACCCAGATTTTTTTTGGATCTAGGTCTCACTACGTGCCCCTGGTGGGACTCAAAAACCTCTATCCCTGGTCTCCACCACAGCTTCCTAGGCTCCATGCGTCACCATGCCCAGCCTTTATTCCACTTCTAAAAATGAGTTTAAAAGTTTGACATATTCACAAGGTCTTGTTTTGAGGGGCATTCAGAACCAAAATTTGCATCTAATTATCCTAAACACTATAATAAAGTGAGCGCACACTTAATGTACTAAAACCATCCAAAGCTCATCAGCCGGTAGGGTGTGAATGGGCATGACTCAATATAAATTAGGAACATGAAATCCCTCTCATCCCTGAATTTAACCATGCTCTCCAACACTGTAGGCGCTGTGGCCATGAAGGTGTAGCTTGGACCAGAGGCAGGTTTAGAAGCCCCCTTTGTGAAAGCTTAGACTTCATATGACTTCCTTTATAAGTACCAAATAGCTTTGAGTTCTCACTCCCTGCATGAGGGTTTCACATGGAGGTCAGTCATCCTTGTAACACATCAGCTTGCTAGAAGTAGAACTCTTTAAGCTTTAGCCTATATGTTTACTCAGATCAAACTGAAGACTAGCATATGACCCAGCTTGCCCCAAAGTCAGCCTATGGACAAAAAGTGATCTTTCATTGGTAGTTCATGTCCATTCAGATTTGAGTAAAGGAGGTATAAGCCTTTACCTCTAAATCATATGTAGTGCGATATATCAGTAGCACCTCAATGGAAAATAATACAACTAAAATAACAGAGAGAACCTGGTATAAGCAGCATAGTACCTAGGAACAGGTACTCACACGACCATCCCTCATCTCAGTGGGACTGAGTGTCTTCTTGTTACTGATATGGGAATATTCTCGAATTCGCATCATATTTTGTTTCCTTTCACAGACTCTACATATTCCAACCATGGAGCATGGTCCTAAGCTTGCTAGCCGGATCTTGGAGAAATTGACTGATATTCAGGTAAAGCTTCTTTCATTCTATTTCAATCACAGGTTAGAATCAAATCATACTTGAATGAAGAGAAGAGTGAATTCTCTCATTTGGGGTCAACAGTTAAGAAATATGCTCCTGAGAGCATGTATGCACATGAACAGAAGAGTTGGAAAAAAATATGTATTTAAGAAAGAGGAGAAAAGGAAAAAAAGAATTGTCAATGACTCCAAATTACTTAATATTTTAAAATACATATATAAATTGTGGTAACATAAGTTTCATTAAGAAATTGCTTTTGTAAGGGAGAAAAATTAAAAGTAATGGAAATCACAGAAGAAAACTAATATTATCTATGATTCTAACATTGACTAACATTCTAGCATTGATTCTAACATTAGATTAATTAACTTGATGTTAACACGTGAAGTTAATTAACACTTGATGGTCTAAACTTTCAACAGTTTGCTAGCATTTATATGTTTTAGGTAGATTTTTTTTTCTAGCAAAGTATATCATAATTTTAAAGTATCTTTAGGATAAATTTCTAGATTCTAACTGTTGGGTCAAAGGAATTTATCCTAAGGAGACAATTTGTCTTTGAATTTTCAACAAGTTTTTTATAAGTTAAATGAAAGGCTAGCTTCCTATTGGAAGACAAAATTTGCCTCAAGTTTTGGTTTACTTTTGTACTTTGAAACAATTAGCAATAATTTGAAGAAGTTTAATAAATATTTCTGCATAGATGTTTTAGTTACCAATATTTTAGAGTTGCTGTGTAAATTTGATGGAGGTAAAAATTAATAGTGTTTTACTCAAATGAAAAAACAAAAGTAAGTATATATAACTGGCTAGGTTCTGAAAGCGGTTATCCAAAACAGAAATTGAAAGATTTTTTTATACAGGAGAAAAGGGTGGTTATAGAAAGGAGAAGGAAGATTACTTTGGAACATATTCTTGAACAAATTATACAGAAGAGAATGCTTCATTCTCTAACAGTTAATCTCCAAAATGAAATTACAGGGTTACTTCTTGAGATAATGTGAAATAAGAAAATATGCACAATTGATTTGGTTGTAAAAGAAAAGGAAAAGCAGTTAAATAGATCGAGGGGAAAATTGAACTCTGTTAAGTTTGAATTGGAAGGAAATTCTAGAGTGTTCAGCCAACAAAATCAGGGAACTTTGACTATGGAAGGAAATATTAGGAGGTAAGAGTAGAAATGTGTGTCATTCTCACTGACTGTTGACAAAATACTTGCATCAGACTCCTAAATAAGCCTGAAGATCATTTTGGGTCAAGATGGGAAGCCATCACCAAAACTCTCAGACAGAGAATTTTAAAAGTTAGGATTATAGAAACCAAGACTCAGATAAATGGTTTTGATTGACTGATTCACTCATTCAACAAATGCGTGTATTGAAGGAGGATCATCTGCCGGAGGCTGGTCGAGGTGCTGGTGACACATAGTGAGAAAAAAAAAGAACAAAAATTGGGAAAATCAAGACATACTGATACAGAAGGACAAAATTGATATTCAATTCAATTATGAGATGACATAAAGAGTTCTAAAAATAAAAAGATATATAGGAAGCAGAAGATGAGAATACGTATTGTATCCCCTAACTTAGTGCATGTTTTTAAGGAATTAATTATTGTTTATCCCAGCTAGTAAGTATGGTGGTAGCAACACTGAAATGAAGGATACAGTCAGAGCTCCATAGTGAACAAAGTAGAAAGGAAAATAGTCAGAAGACTCCTGGCATAATACAATGATTCTGAATTAAACCACAAACCACAAACTCCAAATTGGCTCCAAATTGTTAAGTAACAAAGGACCATCCATTCCAAATCTGAGACCACATCTTTCTTCATTTATTTTAAGCCTGTGGGTACAGAACCTAAAGTTTCAAAATTGTTTTCTTATGAGATGGCAAATTGGTGCTGTCTGCCAAGCTACCACGTTGTCAGTTTCTCTCCAAGAAAAATAATTTAAGTAATTATTGAGGAGAAAAGCATAGAATTGCATCATGTTCTGCATTTGATCTCAACATTACATGGGAACGGATGTTTTCTCCAAAGAATTGGTAGCCTGAAAAGGAGAACAGCAACAACCAAAGAACTCTGGAGAGCCTTGCCAGTATGACCTGAGGGGGAAATTCTTTCTCAACCACAGGCTTGATTTTCATTTCACTTGTGTACTTCTGTAAATGAGCAGGGATCTTTGGGGTTAAGTATTTATCCTACTGGCTAATTGTCCGATTAGTTCCCTGGGTCTTCGATTACCCTTGTAATACTTCTTAGCAGGGGAACATTTCAAATGATGGCTTTTTTTCTTTTTTCTCTCTTAAGCAACAAGGAAAGACACTTCAGTGTTTATATTTCACCAAACTTAAACTTGGAGAACATTTACTTCTGCCCATGTTTTCTCTCCCATTACTCTTTATGTTCTAGCTACATAGCACCTTTGTCACCTGTGTTCCAGCACTTGGGGTCTTCTCTGTTCCCCAATATATGCTGTGCTTTGTTCCCTCTTTTTGCTTTCTGTACCTTCTCCAGTTTGCCCACTTGATAAGATATTGGTAAATTATTTAATTCCCATCTCCTTTGGGAACCTTTTAAATCTCTCTTGAACAAATCCTTTTCCCCACGCAAACAAATTCACCCACTTACTGCTGCTGCTTCCTCCAGCCGCCACAGTACCTTGGGTTGTTACATTTCACCTTTAAATTATATTCTAATTAGTCACACACTTCTCTTTCTTCTCAGGGAATTATCAGACTCATTTGATTTTCTTCTTGTAACCTGAGCTTTCAGCATCAGGCTTGAACCAGAGTATGTCTTTATCATGTTTCTTAAACACATGAAGAAAGGAAAGACTGGGTGAGACACTGAGCAAATACTGAAAAACAAAAATCTGTTCCTCTTGCATATTCACACACATTGAGTAGGGGTGGGAGGAAGACCTTGCATAATGTCAAATTATTTTTATAAAAAAATGGTAGGTGATTGAGATATTTCTAAAACATACACATGGAGATCACTATCAGGATCAGACAAAAACTGAACCAGATATTGAATAGTAAGGGCAGCACATTTGTGTAACAAAAAGCACTGGTATTGACATTTCGGAATGGGAAAGGTATAACTTCTCAGACTGTTTAAATTGTATAGGAAAAGAATAGCCCAAGTCGAATAGGGGTAGGATCTGTGCTGACTTTTGGTCATCAGATAGAATTTAAGAATCTCACTGGTAGCACAGCTCTGTAAGCACACAAGGCCACTAGTGGTCATTGTATTGTTCTTACTTTCAGTGGGTTTCTGAATTGTACTTCCTGGAGGGTTTTTCCCAAGTTATTTTCTATGTATGTTATGGTTTCAGGTCTGACATTTAAATCTTTTATCCATTTTGAGTTGGTTTTTGTACAAGATGTGAGGATGTTGTCTTGGTCCATTTTTTTTGCAAGTCTTAGTCCAATTTTCCCAACACCATTTATTGAAGAGGCTATCTTTGTTCCAATGTAAGTTTTCCCCCCCACTTTGTCAAAGATTAGTTGTCTATATATGTGTGGTTTTATGGTGGTGAAAGATTTTAATGTGTTTTGTTTGTTTGTTTTTTGGGTTTTTTGGGGGGGGGTTGTTTTTGTTTTTTGAGACTAGGTCTTTCTATTTGCCCATGGAACCACATGCTTACATTGCCTGGGGTACCACGAATTCAAGCAACCCCCAGTCTCGGCTTTCTGGGTAGCTGGGATTACAGGTGCACGCCCCCACACCTAGCTATTTTTTGGGACTAGGTTTCACTGTGTTGCCCCGAGCAGGACTCAAACTGCGATCCCTAGCCCCAGCTGCTTCATAGGCTGAAGCTTACAGGCATGAGCCACCATGCCTATTAGTTTTTAATGCATAAATGAGAATCTAAAAAAAGAGAATAAAATGCATTCTGCTGTAACCATGAGTCATGCTGACACCATACATAAACCAGACAGAACCTGGTGCTGTATTCAGCATTCATCAATTATCAACAGAGTCAGTAAGTGGAAGTCACACTCTGACAACTGTCTGTTGTAGATTAATCAAATCACCCTAGTATTGAGACTTCCTTCATTTTTTTTTTCCATGTAACTCAGAAGGTGGTAGGTGTACCCATTCTTGGTGTCTGCCATTTTTACCAACAGATTCTGTTCTCTGAGATCTTTAATGTTCTTTGAGAGGAACACAGCATATGAACAATGAGGTGAAGGGGGATGAGCATGTGACAGAATCAGTAGAAGTGAGCTTGTGATTGCTACCTAAAGACACAATATACTTACATTTAAAAAGAAGCTTGGTTTGAAGTGATTTGCTCCTATTGAGATTAGCAATTAATGGAAATAACTCAAGTGCCTGACAGATGAGACAGATTAAAATGTGGAATACTACTTGGTCAATAAAAATGAAATATTGTAATTTGTAACAATGTGGATGAGCATTTAGGGGATTATGCTAATTGAAATAAGTCAGATAGAGAAAGACAAATATATAATTTTACTCATTGTGGAATATTGAAAGAAAACAACTTAACAAATAAAACAAAAAACAAATCACTAGACTTAGATGACAGAACATTGGTTACCAGACGAAACAGAAAAAAGAAACGTGTAGAGATGTTTGACTGTGACTGGTATATCAGGACTAGATATTGGGTGGTGAGTGTGGGGTGATCCTAGTTACTAGGGAAAGAAACTAGTAACCCTGAAACCTACATATTATTGTAAACTAATGTTAACTAAAAAAAAAAGCGCATTGCTCTTCACACATGATTTTTTGCAGAGCAGAACTCTCTACAAAAGATATCTTTTCTGGAATCTCAATATGCAAAACAGAAGTACAAATATTCTGATGTAAATATGTAAAATCCAGAGACCCACTCATTCTTGGCTTATCCCCTGCATCTTAGATGGTCATTAAACTTACTTCCAATTCAGAAATTCTGATGCTTTACATTAACTGAATCTTAAGTTATATTAGGACTAACACCAATTCATGTAAAGAAGGAGCCTTGTCTGAGTCAGCAAACACATAGTGGCAGAGTTAATGGCACATACTCTGAGTGGAAGGGGGTCTTTTCCAATCAATCTTTACATACAAGGCCATATAACTTGTGGAGAGGAATCTAGAGGGTGGCAAAGAATATGGAATTAGAGGAGTTTGAGACTAGGCACTACCACTTTCTGACTGCACCTTTGAACAAGTATATATCTCTCTACAACTCCTTTTCTCATGCATTAAAAGGGCATGGCAGTGGTATTGCTATACAGGGCTACTGTGAGGGTTTATGAGATTTAAATCTGCACTGTTCATAAGTGCACCATTGGCATGGACTACTTGCTCATAAGTTGAGATCTCAATTAGACACAGAAATATTTGTTGAATGGATGAGTGAATGAATGTACAACCAAAACAAGAACCAAAACTAGTTGTCTATTTCTGACATCCAGAATACTTTTATGTTTTATTTAATTCCATTTTAAGTATTAAAATTTAGGTTTTCTAAAGTAAATTATTTGCTAAGGCAAATAATAGTAATTCTAATAACGACATAGTTCTATAATTTCTGAAGGAATAATAAACAAGATGCTTACATTAACACAAACCATTTTCACTTACAGAACAAGGTCACTGTTTATATTTATGTGACTTGTCCATTTAATATTTTTGTCCATGAACATAAATGCTGTTGAGAAAGGAAATTTTAGAGCAGGAATTTGCAATTAGAATCACTGGAAGTGCTTTGCTAAGGGGTTGCTGGGATCCCCCTCCCCAGAGGTTCAGTACCTTCTGAGGTGGTTCACCTTGGGGTATACAATGATGTAAAGGAAGTGTGTGTGTGTGTGTGTGTGTGTGTGCGCACGCGCGCAAGCAGTTAAAAAATAAAATAAAAACAATTTGTGGTTTGGACAGGTACCAAGTGAGGCTGATGTCAGTGGTATGCCACTATGTACTTAAGGACACTCTAAGTATCATTTTTTAAAGTGGATAATAGTGCCACAACTGAGCTCAGTCACTTCCCTTGGAGAGCCAGAGTTAAACACAGAATGTTGGTTAAAAGGCGTGTAGTTAGAATCCACAGCAGCTGTGGAGTTGAGTACAGCCAAAATTATTTCTGTGATTCTTTCCAGGTGTGTGTTTAAAATCACCCTATGCCTGTTCTTTCCTGCTTTTTGTTAGGTATCTCTGCCTCTCTCTTTTTCTTTCCTCATTTCTCTCTAATCCTGTTTCTAATATGAATTTGCTTTTAAGGTTCCACCAGAAGTAAACCATTTTTTTGTGCATGACTCATTGTATTTTGAAGTTTATAAACTGTTCTTGTACCATTAACTTTTATACTGAAACCTGTTTTCTTGCTTTTGTAGTATGGAAGAGAAGAGAGCGACTGGACAATCATAGTGTCCTGATCGAAGAGGCACCATCCATCTGTTGCTGTTTCGACGGATGGTTTCATTTGGATGAGGATAGATTTCTTTGGCGTCGTTTATAGATGTGCTTAGTGTAGTTTGTCTTGTCAGTGTGTTACCCAGGCCATGGCTGCCTCATGCCAGAGAAAACCAATTGCAATCATCAAATGGTGTTTAGTCAACTTGGTAGCCGAAGCTCGCTTCATGTTCTGTTAGAAAGAGGATAACGTAAACCACAACATAGAATTTTCCTTAATAATCTAGTGCCTCCCTTAGGATTTCACTCAGATGCATAAATGTTTCTTCTTTAAGGTATGTGATATTCTGCTCCTAAGCCAAATGAGTTTTTCTGTGTTGGAAAACTGAGACAGCCAGTTTCATAGGCTTCTCTTGGGAAAGCGTTAGGCTCTTTTTAAATCAAGATTTGAAAGACTGGATCCTTCCCAACATACTTTTTTTTGCAGGCCTCCTAGGTTCACCTGAAAGTGAGTCTTTCCCTTCTTCCTGATATCACAGTCTGTGTTCATCTGTGCCACAACAAAGACACATACACATTGTTGTTGCTGCCCTTTCCATGCTGTCCTGTCACTGGCGATCTCTCGGGTGCCACAAAACCAAGGGGCCCTGTGCCCCAGAGATCTTTGTGTCCCCAGGCCTGACACATGATAGCATTTGGTCGGTCGTGATGAGTGAACACTCAGCTTCTCTCAAGTTTACCTTCTTTGTTTCTGTATTATGAAATCTCTTTTGTTTCAATTTGTGACATGGTATATATTTATTTCATATTGCCTTTATTGTCCATGAACTGCTAAGCCATTAGGGATACTCAGAGACATCATCTATTGGGAGAATTTTGTCCCATTTGAAGCTTGTTGAGATGGAGGCTGTAGCTCTGGAGGGAAGTTGTGGTATCAAACCCACCAAATGGAAACGAAAAGCAGTGAGTGTAAAATACAAATGCATCACCATTTTAGGTTTTTGGTAGAAAGCAAAGAAAGAAGTTCTATAGGAAGTTCTTTTCTATGGAACAGGGGTTGGGTGAACAAAGGGTACAGAGGGAGCTATTAAATGTAGATGCTATTTTCCTGGTCTGGTCTAGAAATTTAGTCAAAACTGGGTCCTGCTTTATTTAGAAGAAATTCAAATTTTGACAAAATATTTGCCCTCAGAAAGTCAACTCTAAGATACTACATTTTGGCTTCCCTCAGTCCTACCAACTTTCATCTTGTTGATCATGTTTCATTCTCTTCTCAGAACAAGGGAAAAAAATTCAAAAAGTTTGATTCATTGGGGAAAAGTCCGCTAGGCATTTAGCGGCATAGAGCAAATTGGCTTTGATTCTCTTCCAAGACTTTTGGCCACAGAGTCTTTTTAGATAGGAATGGTAACATGAAGATTAGGAAAGCATAAGATGAAAAAAGTGGTACAAATACCTTTTAGGGGACTTTTAATTGGTGATTTGAAATCCTGCAATAGTGCATTCTTTTCTGGCCTGAAGAACTTTCTCTTGTACACATGTTTTCCAAGCAGTTTTGGGGAAGCTCTTGCCTTGCCCAGATTTTGTGACCTCATTTTTAGCATAGTCTAGAAAAGGTTTCCAGACTGTTGAATAGCACATAATAGCTAGATTCACATTCCTATGAGAAATGGAAGCCATTTGTTTGCCATAAATACATTTTATACTCTACACCTCTAATTTTAGCATGGCAAGATGTGTTCATTGTAAAGGTTAGAGAACAATATGTCTAGACATTGTCTTTGTATGATTTCTTTCATAAAATCTTAAAGGTGTTTTTATCTCTTTCTCTTAGATTTAATGAAGATGAATATATTTTTAAAAAATTGAAGTTCTAATAAAGAGAACACAATCTGCCATTCTTATTTAAGTAATAAGACAGGAAATTGATCTTGACACTAACTTATTAAATAGATTTAAAAGGAACATCTGCACATCTTTTTTCCTTCTGCACTATTTGTTTAATTGCGGTGGATTAATACAGCAAGTAGCACATTATAACTAGGCAATTATCCATTCTTCAAGAGTGAGTTATCGTAACACTAATTGATCGTTTAAGGCGTAGATAGTCTAGCATTAGGAACATGTGAGGCTAATCTGCTCAAAAAGATCAACAAATTAATATTGTTGCTGATATTTGCATAATTGGCTGCAATTATTTAATGTTTAATTGGATTGATCAAATGAGATTCAGCAATTCACATGTGCATGAATATAAACAGAACTGGTGGCACTTAAAATGCTAATGATTAACTTATTTTGCATGTTCTCTTCCTACCACTTTTTCCAGTCTTTACATTTCAGATCAAAAGACATCAGTGGAAACCAAGGTTCTGACAGGTATTCAGGCATAGGAAAACTTGTCCAGTTCTTAAAGATACCTCCTTCTAAAGATATTTGCTTTCAGATTTTTTTTTCTTGTTACAGCCATTAATGATTCTGCTCATAAGATACCAGAAGAAGCATGAATTTCAGGGATGTGCACCAAAGTCTTATAGAACATAGCTGGCAGCAATGAATAAACTGATTATTTCTGCTTTAGCTCTTACTGTCAAAAGTACAAAGGAAAAGTTAAAAAGGGAAGAGAAATAAATAATGGAGAAATCTTATCAGAGAATTATGATTTCTTCTAATCTGGTAAACACCCTCTATTTTTTTTTTCTCTATTTTTCTCTCTAACGAAGGCTAGAAGAGAAAAAATCAAAGAATACTAGAGACAGCAGCAAGAGAGCACAGCACTAGCACCATCATTGCAACCAGGAATGTCAGGCCAGGTTCTCAGATTCTCACCCTCGGGGAAGCCTACTGCATGCACACTGCAGTAAAATCTTAGCAATAGAATTGTAGGTGCTTTTAGTCAAGCAACAGTTTCAATGTGCTTTAGGAAGGTTTTTGGTATGAAATCAACTGTTAGAGTAAGGCTATTTTCCCTCATTCCCATTGGCCAAAAACCCTTAAAAAAACACAAGAGGTAGAAGAAATTGACCTTTTTCATCTTCAATCACTATATCCTTTTTTCTTCAAAAGTTCCTCTTTAAAATCTTATGTCTTGTTTACTTATATATAGAAAAAATTTATGCAGAAAATGATGGTACTCATTTACTTTCAATGAGTAATAGTTTCTAAAATTTTTAGAGCAAGAAATATTCATCAGATACATTAAAGCAAAGGATTTAGATGAGCTAAAGAAATCATGAGGGCCCCTGATTTTAAGCATGATGAAATATTCTTTACAAGATCAGGTTCTTCTTACATGAATATGCAAAAGCGTAAGTTATAAATAGTAATGGTGCCAGGTAATTTTCATGAACACTTTATAACACCTGTCACTTTGTTTTGTCATAAGTCAAATTTGTTCAGCTGTTTTCCAGACACATGCCTCAGAAAGTGAGCATTACCTATTAATTGACAAAAACCATCAAGATTACAATTCATCTGACCGGTTAATTGGATAAATGTTGTTTGAATACCCACAAATGTGCACCTAACAACAGCAGTAGAGATTAGGAAGTTCATTTTAGAGTACAGAAAATTAATTTATTGATACTACCCTTCTAGAGTTTATACTCCACTACTTGAATGAATCTTTAGATATAAAAGTAGTATTCGATATAGTTAGATAATTAGGAGACAAAGACCAGAGCTCATGCCTTATCAGAAAATCACATTGAACATTTTCTCTTTTTTTTAAGGGAATTTGTCCTTTTTTCATAGCTTCATTTCTAGTAATACACACCTGCTTGATAGAACTGGCTTGGAGTTACTCAGCCACTAAGTATGTGGTTTACTTCTTAACTACCAATTCAGTATATTTGTTATTCACATATGTTTGAAGCAATACTGAATGGTCATAGTCCATCTAATATAGGAACATCTCAAATGACAGCTTCTTTGCTGATCTTAAAGTCAAATACCAAAATAGAAAAGGTAAAGTGAGATTTTTTGGGAAAGTGTCTTTTATGAACCAGACTGGTGTTAGCTTGAAGATAAAAGATCCAGTCACTCAGAAAATAGCAGGTAGAAGACTAACATAACAATTTTTCATTGTTTGTGGATATAAAAAAGAAAGACCACTAAAAACATTACAAAAGTTCTATTTTACCATTTGCCAAAAGCCCTTTTAAAAATACAAAGGTGAAAGCAAATGACTTGTTTTTCATCTTCAGCACATAAACTATATCATAAAAGAGTTATCAGTATTAGTCTGGGTCGATTATTAGTGAAACATCAACAGAAAGCAGTTTTGGTAAATAATTCCCTGAGAGCAGATATATGTAAGCATATTTGCTAATGAATGATAAGAGGCATGAAATTCAATTTTAGAAAATGAAGTTTTTTAAATCTATTGGATAAAAGTAGTGAAGGTGAAGTTTAAAATAATCTTATTGTCTGAAGTATTTTTTTCACACGACACATAGACTGCATTAATAAGACCTAAAATTTGGTGTGATAATGCTCAGTTCATGGAGTCTGCTGTTGGGATGCTAATAATGGACTGTGAGCTGGAATAGGCAATGAAGTGAAAAAAAAAAAACAAAACAACAACGGAGATTCACTGACAGATTTCTCTGCTCTTTCCCTTCAGAAGGTCTGGGTCTTATGGGATCATTATTAAGTTAAGGAGAAAAATTAAAAAAGATACCAGAGAAAGAACAGCTAGAAGGTAGAGAAAGCAAGGGAAGGAGGGAAGGAAGGACTCAACGCTTGCTTTTGTATTGTCTGAGGAACTGTTTCCTTGTGTCAGCCATAAGGCTTTCACTTTCAAAATAGGTGCCAAATACAAAGAGTGCCAAACAGGAACTAGTAAGTAGAATGGTTAGTTTATTAAATACTAGAATTAGAATTGATCTTGAAGTAATGATGAAGTTAGATGGAACTTGTTTTAAATTACTACCAGTTGGGATGAGCATTTATTTTATAATTGCCTAGTAGATCAGTTCTGTTGTATTATTTATTCAACTCTTTCAAAGGCTTATGAAATTTCTGGAGACTGAACAGAGTGATGAGAAGTAGGCAGTGATTAGTTTTCCCTTAGAAATACAATTTGTCCCCATATCATTTTCCTTGATGAAAGTGGACTGATTTGAGAATGGATTAACTATTACTATTTAATTTTGACTGAAGTGTGGAATAACATGCTGCAAGTTTCTTCCAGCTAATTTCACAAGTCTTTAAAGTCATTCTCAGGACTAAGAAACGAATGTAAATTTTGACTCAGTTCCAACTTCATTGATAAGTTTTTGAAGAGTACAGGAATTCCATCAAGAGCCAGACTGTGCAAAGATGTCGAATTGTCTTAAGTATAACCTATCTGGTGCACCTATAAATTTTGCAGGTATTTCCTAGTGACTTAGAATGAACGATTCCACAAAGCTCCCAATTAGCTAATCCATGGAGTCTACCCAGTGCTCTGAAGAATTTATGCTTACTTGACATGATGAGTGAGAGAAGATAAGTAGATCTAAAATCAAAGCTGATAGAAACATGAAAATTTGTTTAACACTGGATATTTATTTTCTTGTGTCTAAGTCTAATGCTAAGTAAAAACTCGGCCATTGCTAGTTTCACATTTCTCTAGCTATAGAAGGAAAATCAAGTTGAGGGAACACTTTGTAAATCAGGCTTGGTTTTCATGAAAAAGTGTCCAAAGGTTATGTCAAAAGGACTTAAACTCACTGAAAGTATAATGGTGGAAAATATAGCTGGCAAAGGAAACTACCTCATTTTGGGAAGGTTTTGTAGAAGCACAATTAAACATTCTAAAAGGCTTTGTCACAGATGAACCATCTGGTGTGAAAGAATTCTATGTATAATGTCTAAAGGATGTGGAATAACTATTTTGCTCACGATAGACACATTCTTTATTGTTTGCAGGTTCCTCATCAAATCTTTAATTATACTCTATTCCTGTTATCAATAAAACAGCTTAAAGGAATCCTGTTTGTGTAGTTTATTGAACTGGCATTATTAGGTGTATGAAATATGTAGTGGCTGTTTATGTGACATTTCAGGGTTTCTGATCATGTAAATGCAGTAGGGTAATTTTTTTAAATCAAATGATATTGAGGGAGTGAAAAGAATTGAGAACATCAGATAGACCTGAAACCATTCAAATAGAGAGAACCTCATATTTTAAAACATTAGGATAAGAAATACAACAAAGATTTGTTTCCCTGATGCATAGTGATGTTGAATATATCTTCATATGCCTGTTGGCCCTTTGTATTTCTTTTTTGAGAAGTATCCCTTTTTTTAAAATAATCAAATATTTATATATAAATTTCATGTCTTTGTAATCCCCGGGATTTACCCCCCCCATCCCTGATCATTCCCCCTCTGTCCCACCCCCCCATCCTGAATTATGTACTTGAATTTGGTTGTTAGCTTGTTTTAACTTTTCTTCATAGCTTTCTGTTTATCTTTCCCATGTCCCATATAATAGTGAAACCATTTGCTATCTGTCTTTATCTTTTTGACTTGTTTCTGCTAATATGATTTATTCTAGGTGTGTCAATATTATCATAAATTTATCTAATTTGTCATTTTTAATTGATGAGTAATATTCCATTGTGTATATATACCACATCTTTTCCATCTATTCATCTGTTTTTGGACATTTGGATTGTTTCCATGTCCTTGCAATTATAAACAGTGCTGCAATAAACATCCAGGCACGGGTATCCCTGCCCATTTTTTCATCACTTTTTGTTAGGTTTTAAGAAAAAGTTAGGTTATTACAAAAATACAATGAAGAATTGTCCTTTCCCCTGGGATGGGTGTGTCTTCAGTAAAGTGTAGCCTGGTTATTTGAATTTTGCACAGAAGGGAAATGGAATACTTTTCTGCAATCGATGTCATAGTCAATCTTCCCCATTGATAAAACAGCCCTTGCAAGTTGTTAACTAGCTTTAAAACTAAATAAAGCAAGTCTCACTTATAGATGGGACATACATAAATATGTAAACAACATACTCAATCTAAACCTAGAGAACACTTGCAATATATGTTCTTTTAGTCAAACGAAGCTTTGTGTGGATTTTCTTCCTACACTGGGTTTGAGAAAATAAAGTCACACAGGATATATGGGGCTTGGGTATTAAGATTTGTTTTCCTATGCATGGTGCCGGTGATGGTGAGTAGAGGAAACATTAGAGGATTTTCAACGAATGACTATAAATTGAACTTAAAAGTGTCTAGGTATTTTGTGACTCTTCTCTGGAGTCTGTCAATCTGAAATCATTGACTTATCAAGAAGATACAGTTTAGGAAGTCCACTGAAGGTTATTGGTCAGGTTCTCTTCTATTGGCAACGCTAAATCCCATAAGAATAAGTATGATAGAGCTGCCATTCCTGTGGGGAATGACATATACCCTCTGGCAATTATCTGATTTATAGATGAGACAGTGACCTCATCATCATTTTCCAGTGCAGAAGTATCTCTTCTATCTCAGTTTACTACTAAGCAAAAAACGGTTGGTGGAGGATTTTCAACATAATTATTGTTCTGCTAAGCTGATTCCATTTGAGCCAGCAGAGTTTTTACAGTCAAGAAACAGATTCCATTTGTATGACACATCCTAGCTGCCTTCCGCCATAACTTATCTTTACATGAAATGTGTTATTGCAGCCTATTTATAATAGTGATGACTTGTGGGATCATATTCCCACAGCTGAGAAGCAGGCTTCGACAGGTATAATGATCACTGGGCTCCTTCTCTGGCTGTCCTGATGCAACTGGGACAGCGTGACTTCAACCCATGGTCACTATCTCAAAAAAAAGTCTCTGCCTATAGGATTTTTAAGAAAATCTAAGGTTCTCTCATGAAAAAAATTAGAGTTGCAAGATTCAGCCTGATTGTGTTCCAAATGCAACAGATCTTTTTAAAAAACTGAACTAAAGCTAAAGAGATTAAATTGCAGTTGCTTTAAAGCAACTGTTTTAAAATATTTCTCATTGATATTCACAATATTTGTAAGAAGCAGGTAGAGAATGGATTCTCCAATCTCTGGCTTTTCCAAGTCATGGCTGGCTGTGATAAAACATCTTTTGTAGAATGAAGTTGCCTAATAATTAGGAGACTAGTTAAGAGCCACCCATTGATCAGGGATCTTAAACCAGTTAGTTAAATTGGTGCAAATTATGTAATAAGTCATCATCACAATTCCAACTTTGTCACGTATAAGAATAAGTTATAAAGGGTTTACAACAGTTCAAGTATAAAGTGTGCACTGATGGAATTCTTTTACAAGTAAATGAAATCAAAGGAAGAAGGGCTACTGGATACTTCAAACCAATGCTGTTGAAGATGCTCTTCCTTCACCTGGTAGATGTGGTGAAAGCCCTGGTTCTGGAGCACAAAGACTTCAGTGTAAGTGGCATTGTCTAGTTTTCCCAGGCCCCTCTGATTGGATTAAGTTAGAAATGTGTGACCAACTCAAGCCTGGAAGCTGAAGTCAGGGTCTAGATTAAGGAATGAGTATTATCATTAAGGAATGATAGAACTCTTGAAAAGTAATTTGATGTTTTTTGCTTCTTAAGAATATGAGTGAAGTTGCATCTTTTGCATGAATACACCTGTGAAGGTTTATGTGTCAATGTCCAGTTTGGACAAACACCAACCTAGATATTGCGTGCAGATTATGTTTGTTCAGATGTGATTAATATATAAATGGGTCAAATTTGAGAATTGAGCAGATTATCTCCTATGGTATGGGTGGGTCTCATCCAATCATTTGAAGATCTTAAGTGTAAGCAGCAGCTTCCCAAAGGAAAAAGAGTTTGGCCTCAGACTGCTTGTCACCAGTCAGCTTGAGCTACCAGCCTGCCTAGCATGCTATGAGAATTTCAGACTCAAGAAGCATCAATTCTAATTTTTTCAGCTACACTATGAATTATGGATGGGCCAACCCCATAACTGGAAGAACCAATTCTTTAAATAAATCAAATTTTTCTAATATTAACAACTAACAATAATTAATATATAATTAACTATAATGTTATGCATTTATATTTTAATATACAATTATATAATATGTAATAATGTTTACATACATGCTATATGTTATGTGTGTATAGTATATGTGTGTTTATAAAATTCTGAGTAATATGCAGCAACAAAGAACATGTTTAACATTCTCACTTATCATCTAATGGGGAAAATCACATAGTATATTTTTCCCTTTGCTTCAGGTATCTGACCATAGGCAAGCCCAGCATTCAGAAAATGTTCATTGTGTAAAGAATTAGTAGTAGTTGAGACTGGCAGCATTAAACAACTCAGAAGGGAGATGTGACAAATGGGATTTCAGGTGTCAGTCAGGGATATGTTTGATTCAGAACTGAACCAGCCAAAGTCCTGTAAGATACTGCTAATCTATAGTTTCTGGTCTGAATCTTTGCCCTGAGGAAGTTGAGAATAAATGGCAAGCACTCCCTTTCTAGTATAGTGAAGGCACTGATTCTTTTGTCAGGTAAGCAGGCACCTGTTTCAAATTTTTGCTACATGCAAGACTGCCTAACCATCATGGGGGGCACCTGGCCACTGCTGACCTCACACAGCCCAACTACCACATTCACCCCCATACTTTGCAGTGCTCTCACAAGCATGCTTAATTTAGGAATCCTTTTTATAGTCACTGGGCTTTTATTCACCACCTATCTCCACATATATCAAAGTTGTATTTCTCAAGACAGTTTTTGTAAACTCTTGTATACAGGGAATACATTGGTCTGCTTCTCCAATGAGATCTGACAAGGCAATTTGGGAGGTAATGGGGAGCCAGATGAGGTTAAGTGAGGAGATGAGATTCAAAATAGCACCTCACCAGGTGGTTCTCACACAAGGAGAAGGTGATCTCATATTTCCTAAGAGGGGAAGAAACAGCACTTTTTGGGGGCTCCCTTTTATGTTAATCACAAGGTTAATGTTCACATTTTCTGCAAGAGTATTTCCTTCTCCCTTCCCTCAGTTTAATACAAACGTTGCTCTAAGGCACCAAACTTCCTCCTGATACTATTTTCTTGCTTATCACTAATTGGATGGCTTGCCTTTCAGTGTAGGAGGGCCCAGCCTGCTCTGCTTTCACACCTCATCAGTCTAGGAGGTTGAGGATAGCTGGGGCTTGTGTCAGTGCCTGCCTCTCCTAGTCATGTATGAGTCCTATGCCTGCAGCCCATTCCCAGAGCCAATCCTTTAGCAGGCTAAGCTCCTCTTAGCTCCAACAGTGGAAGACTTATCAGCCGCAGGCTCAACCTCCCCCAATCCACGAGTTCTAGTTGATGGAAACAGGTCTTCTAGTGCACTTGTTATTGGGTAAGGAAGGCTTTCTAACTTTATAAAACTCAATAATCCTTTACCTGCTTTGAAACAGGGTGACCACGAAGGGACTTTTTTTAACTTAACTTGAAACACATACAGGCCTGCTTCCCTCTCCAAAGCAGGCTACAAACAGTTCCTTAGCAATTACCTTTAACTTTAACTGGATACACCTATCTGCCTACTTCTCACTATGAAGCAGGCTACACACTGTTCATTAGTATTTGCCTTTTTTTTTTTTTTTTTTTTT